>AWOL01S0063921.1:0-19716 GCA_000715115.1 Nicotiana otophora
CATCTGTCCGGAATATAAATTTGGACAGGAGAAATATAAATACTCTGAAGGAGACTCTGCTGGTTGTGGACTCGTAACGTGGAATGCAACTCACCTAATTTCCTGCAATAACTGCGCCTCTGCGCCTATAAGGCCACTAGACATATATGCACCTGCACAAAAATGTGCAGCAAGTGTAGTATGAGTACGTAAATCAACGCGAACCCAGTAAGTATCCCGCCTAACCTCGAAGAAGTAGTGACGAGGGATCGACTTTGACACTTACTATGGGCTATAAATAAAATATCAATGATATAATTAGGCATGGATTACATAGAACGGCTGTAAGCTCAATATCATGAAATAAGTAAACACTTCTTTTGTTCATAAGAAATTTCCAAATTTATTTCCGTCATGTAACATTTTATTTTTTGTATCTCGGGCCAACGAAAGCAATATCAATTATTATCAATTACGATCAATTCCAAAAATATATCATGTGCAAATAATATTGAGGTCGCACGGCCCGCTCCAACATAAATATTTAAATTGTGCACTACCGAGGGTCGAACGGCGCGAGCCATAGATGCATCTATTTAACCTGCCGATGAGTTCGGCCTTCTCCACAAAAGAGAAAATACAATTTAAAACAACCAAATTCAAGTTTATTAAGGGCAACTATGCAAGAAAAATACAAATTCCCATTTACGGTCAAGAAGAATGAAGTTTAACCTTTTAGAGTTCCTTTGCCAAGTTTCGATGTGATTTAAGCAATTTAAATTAACAAGTAGGATGCAAGCATCATAATTATAACATGATCTGGGTCCTAGACTACCCAGACATAATCATATTAGTAGCTACGCACGGACTCTCGTCACCTCGTGCATAAGTAGCCCCCACAAATAGAAGAACATATTGAATTATTTCACCTATGGGACTAATTCCCTCTTACAAGGTTAGAAAGGAGACTTACCTCGCTCCGAAATTCCATAACCGGATCCAAAGCCATTCCAACAACTCAAGCCAATGCCCATCGCTCCAAAACTACTTAATAAAGGTGCAAATCCATAAATATATACTCTAATACTCATAATAATTCAATTTATACCAATTTTCAACTCCGCTCGAAATATCGATAGAGCAACCCTCGGGCCCACGTGCCCGGATTCCAAAATTTTTTAAAGACAAACACTACCCATAGCATTATGAACTCAAATATATAATGTATTCTCAATTTCATACCCAAATTCGTGATCAAAATCCAAGAATACCAATTTCTAGGGTTTTTTTCAAAATCCCAAATTTCTACAAATATTCATGCTTGAATCCATGAATAAATCTTGTATTTAACTCGCAATACGCGGGAATCACTTACCTTGACATAGATGATGAAAATCCCTCCTTAAAGCTCGCCAAAATCGCCTCAACCAAGTGAAAAATGGGGGAAATGAGCCAAGTCCCGTTCTTAAATCAATTTGCCCAGCCCGACCTTCACACCTGCGGTCAAATAGCCGCTTTTGCGGCTCCGCATTTGCGGAAATTCCATCGTAGGTGCGGCTCCAGCTCGGCCCAACAAATCCCCGCATATGTGCCCCATGTAGCGCATCTGCGCGTCCACTTCTGCGGTCGCCAAGCGCTTCTGTGCTCGAGCACCTGCGCGTTTATGCCTGCTTCTGTGGCCCGGGCCTTTTTGGCCAGCCTCTGCTTCTGCGGCTCTGCACCTACGGCTCTAACCTCGCAGGTGCGGTTACACCAGAAGACAACAACCTCAGCATTTCTTCCAAGTCCAAACTCGATCTATTAACCATCCGAAATTCACCCGAGGCCCTTAGGACCTCAACCGAATATACCAACACGTCCTAAAATACATTACGAACTTAGTCGAGCCTTTAAATCACATCAAACAATGCTAAAAACATGAATCACCCTCCAATTCAAACTTAATGAACTTTGAAACTTCAAACTTCTATAATCGATGTTGAAACCTATCAAATCACGTCCGATTAACCTCAAATTTCACACACAAGTCACATTCGACATTACGGATGTCACGACTCAAAATCCAACTAGCCATGATGGCACCTAACCTCACCCGCTAGGTAAGCCAAATAACAATAATCTGATTCAATTAATATTTAAATGACTATAATACACTCTCCAAGGACTCGTAGTACAAATCATGAGCTTCTAAGAATAGAGTTTACAAAGTTGGTATGAAGTAAATACATCATCTGTTCGAAAAGTACATAAACAGAGTTTTATGAATCTAAGGCTACCATGAACAAGAGGCAACTATAACTGGAACGTAGGTACATCTTCAGATCCAGCTCCGAACGAACACAGCAACATCAGCAGCCAACATCTACACGCAAGGTGCAGAAGTGTAGTATGAGTACAACCGACCCCATGTACTCAATAAATAACAAACCTAACCTTAGGTTGAAAGTAGTGACGAGCTTGTACCAAGGTCAGAGTCCAACTCCATTAACCAATAACAGTTCATAATAACATAAAGCAAGTAATAAAAGAAGTAACTCGAAGATAAAATGCTCAGCTTAAATCATAATTTCTGAAAAATAATTTTGCCTTTCTGGTGTATCAGTGAAAACTCAAGTCGTTTACCGAAGTTACCAAAAATATGAGTAAGTTTTAGAACAATAATTTTTCCCAAAAATCCTTTCAATGATAAATAAGATGTTTTTTCATTTCCTTTCCAGATATCCAGTGGAAAATGCATCACTATGCCCATATGCCAATATGTGTGAGAAGTCATGAATGACGTCATACTATACAACATGAGGAAACAAATGTATCTCTATGCCTGTATGTTAAGTGTGCATGCTAAATACGATGCAAATCAGTGATAAAGACCACATGCATGCTCTCAGAGTATCAATTCACTCAGTCCTCCCAATCACTCGGCACTCGCACTCAGTAGGTACCTACGCTCATTGGGGGTGTGTACAGACTCCCGGGGGGAGAGGGGGCTCCTTCAGCCCAAGCGCTATAATCTGCACGGACAACTCACGTGCTATCGTATCAATATCTGTATCCACATGGACAACTCACGTGTTGAACAGACAACTCACGTGCTATCGTATCAATATCTATATCCGCACGGACAAATCACATACTGCATAGACAACTCACGTGTTGCACGGACAACTCACGTGCTATAATAAGCTAATCTGGCCTGCTGCGGCATGCAGCCCGATCCCATAATTATCCTCACAATCAGGCCCTCGGCCTCACTCAGTCATCAATCTCTCCAGTCTCTCGGGCTCACAATGTCATGAAACTAGCCCAAAATGATGATATGATGAATCAATAAATAGCAACAGAGACTGAGAGATGATATGAAATAAATGAACATGACTGAGTATGAAATTTCATTTTAAACAAATAATTTAACAGCAATATGACCTATGTGGGTCTCAATAATACTGGCACATAGCCTCAGCAGTATTTTTAATATGATTCTCAGCTCAATTTCTTTATCACATAAAACTGCATAGAAAATGCTAAGATTATTTGACTACAAAATTTCTCGGAACCAATTACGTCACAATTTCTATAGTGCACGCCCACGCCCGTCACCTAGCATGTGCGTCACCTCCAAACAATTCACATAATACATATATTCAGGGTTCATACCCTCATCTCCAAGATTAGAAGAGTTACTTAACTTGAACAAGACGAATCCAATGTCGAGCAAGCTAAACAATGCTCCAGAAATTCCACTCTGCGCGTATCAACTTTCGAATGGCTCGAAATCTAGTCACAATTAATTTGATTCAGTCCACAAAATTATAGGAATTAATTCCATATCAAAATACTAATATTTTTCACAAAATCCGAAATTACACCCCAAAAATCACCCGTGGGGCCCACGTATCGGAACCCGACAAAAGTTACAAAATTCGATAGCCCATTCAACCACGAGTCTAGTCATACCAATTTTACCAAAATTCGACCTCAACTCGACCCTCAAATCTTCAAGCTCCGAAAACACTACAAGCTCCAATTGATTAAAATGTCCAAATATCACCCACAATTCAATACCTACCATTAGATATCACATCTACATCAAAATAAATATGAAAAGATTCATAAATATCCATTTAGGCTTCATAATTCTGCAACAAGCCTTCAACCATCCCAAATTATCCAATAGGCTCATCTATTAGCCTATACAATTCCATTTTTATCATTTAGTACTCATTTGGAGTCATTAATAATACTATGTTAATTACCCAATATCATTAAGTCATTATTCATTGTCTTCTCCAACAAAATCCTATGTTCCAGAACACCCATTTCAAGAACTAGTGTTGTATCTTGTCAAAATGGTGATTCCCTATTCAATTAGTTCATCAATTAAGTTATCAAATCTATTGGAATCATTAGAAACTCAAAACAATTTCTTTTATATCAATTCATCACTATTCATCTTCTTCTTTGCCCAAAATATCATTTTCAAGACCCTCCCTTAGGATTCATACAATATCCCATTACAACTTCAAATAAAACTCATTAACATGCTACCCATACTCCAATATGACATATATATGAAGCTCAAGTGAAGGGATTACCTCTTGGTGGAAGAATCTAACTTTTTTTCTCTTTTTGGTGTTCTTGTACCAAAATAACTTACCTTGAAGTGTATCCATGGTGGAAGAGCTCCTCCTTCTCTCTAGAAATCCCTTCCAAGATGAAGAACTAACCCATTCTCTCTCTAAACCCACGTTTTCAGCTCTTAAAATGACCCTTGAAGCTACTGGATTTGCCTACGCAATGGTGCGTAGGCTACGCTGATATGCTGCATAGGCTACGCAAGACTTGCGTAGCTATTTTGCCACCCTTTAGTAAAATTATCATACCTTCTTGTAGGGATCTCAAATGACAAACGGTTTGTAGCATTAGAAACTAGACACATAGACCTTTCTTTTGATAGGTTATACACCATATAACTTTTCATATCGTGAGAGTTATGCTCGTATGAAGTTAGGTCTTGTGCAAACTCACTTAAAACTTTATCCCATCATATAATTTTCAACTTGACTTAGCCTTAGGGCTATTTTTAGACCATAAACCATTCTTAATGCACCTCATACATATATTATCATTATAAATTGATATCATTCAAATTATCAGTCTTGTTCATACCCGAATTAATATAATTAGCACCCGTCAAGCTTCTTAATGGTCTTAAAACTCTTCGAAATTTTTTGGGGTATTACATTCTCCCTCACTTAAGAACATTCATCCCAGAATGTTTTGCAAGTCATTATTTGGAACATCATTATCCTCCTTTCACCTTAACCATCATTCTTAATCATTCATGGCTTCATATGGGTCTTAGATATTCTTCCAAAATTTCGACTTCCTTAAGGCCCCAAAATTGGCTAACTCTCTAAATTCTTAAGATTTTTGACAGAGTATCCTCTATAACTGTGACCATCCAAATAATTCAACCTGTTCAGAACAAGCCCCCACACGTGCACCAATTTCAACATAATTCAACAACCACATATCTTTATATAATATGATNCTGGTCTTAAAACTCTTCGAATTTTTTTGGGGTGTTACAACGGACCTGATACAACTTCCAGAATCGGAATCCGACCCCAGTATACAAAAGTCCACTCCCGGTCAAACTTCTCAAAACCTTCAAATCTCTAACTTTCGCCAGATGACCCCAAAATGACCTGCGGACCTCCAAATCCACTTCTGGACGCGCTCCTAAGACCGGAATAATCATACGGAGCTATTCCCAGACTCGAAATTCCACTCGGACATCGACAACATGGAAATGCACTTCAACCCAAATTTATGAAATCCTTCCAAAATGCCAACTTTCCACAATAGGCTCTGAAACGCTCTCGGGTCATCTAAAACTCGATCCTAACATGCAGCAAGTCCAAAATTATCATACGAACCTGTTGGAACCTTCAAATCCCGATTCCGAGGTCGTGTATTCAAAAATCACACCTTAGTCAATTCCTCCAACTTAAAACTTCCGACATTAAAATTTTCTTTCCAAATTAACTCTGAACTTTCCCGAAACTCAATTCTGACCACACGTACAAGTCATAATACCTGAAGTGAAGCTGCTCATGGCCTCAAACCGCCGAACGATGCGGTAAAGCTCAAAACTTCCGGTCGGGTCATTACAGGAAGTGGGAGCGTATCACCATGGACTTCGTAGTTGGACTCCCATGAACTTCGAGAAAGTTTGATGTTGTTTTGGTGATTGTAGCTCAATTAACCAAGTCCGCACACTTTATTCCAGTTGGGACTACCTACTCTTCGGAGCGGTTGGCTGAGATTTATATCCACAAGATTGTTCGTCTACACGGTGTGCCAATGTCTATTATTTCAGATCGGGGCACGCAGTTTACATCATAGTTTTGGAGAGCAGTGCAACGAGAGTTAGGCACACAGGTTCAGTTGAGTATATCATTTCACCCTCAGACGGACAGGCAGTACCGCACTATTCAGATATTAGAAGATATGCTATATGTTTGTGTTTTAGATTTTGGGGGCTCTTGGGATCTGTTCTTGCCACTTGTAGAGTTTGCCTACAATAACAGCTACCAATCGAGCATTCGGATGAATCCGTATGAGGCTTTATATGGGAGACGGTGTCTGCCTCCGGTGGATTGGTTTGAACTGGGTGAGGCTAGGCTATTGGGTACTAATTTAGTTCAAGATGCTTTGGAGAAGGTTAAATTAATTCAGGATCAACTTTGCACGATGCAGTCTAGACAAAAGAGTTATGCCGACCGGAAGGTTCGCGATGTTGCTTACATTGTAGGAGAGAAGGTACTACTCGAGTTTCGCCTATGAAAGGTGTTATGAGGTTCGAAAAGAATAGCAAGTTGAGTACTAGGTATATTGGACCTTCTGAAATACTTAAGAAGATTGGAAAGGTGGCTTATGAACTTGCATTACCGCCTATCTATCAGGTGTTCATCCAGTTGTTTCATGTATCCATGCTCCGAAAGTATGTCGGAGATCCGTCTCATGTTTTGGATTTCATTACGGTGCAGTTGAGATCAAAGAACATAGCTTAAGTGAAAGAACATAGCTTAAGTGAAAGAGTAGTGGAGAGGCCATCCAGTCAGAGAAGCTACCTGGGAGACTAAGCGGAAGATGCGGAGAAACTATCCACACATATTTGAGACTCCAGGAATAATTCTAAACCTGTTCGAGGACGAACGTTTGTTTAAGAGGGGGAGAATGTAACGACCCGGCCAGTCATTTTGAATATTACAACCATGTTCCCCCATTTACTGCTTATCATGTGTTAAATTATAATTATGTGACTTGTTGGAGAGGTTTCAGAATGAATTGGAATACTTAGTTCCAAGATTTAAAGCTTAAGTTGAAATAGTTGGCTGAACATTGACTTATGTGTAAATGAATCAGAAATAGAGTTTTGATGATTCCAATAGCTCCGTATGGTGATTTTGGACTTAGGAGTGTGACCGGAAAATTATTTGGAAGTTCGTAGTTAAATTAGGATTGAAATGGCAAAAATAGGAAATCTAAGTCTGGAAGTTTGACTGGGGAGTTGACATTTTAATATTGGGGTCGGAATCCAGTTTCAAAATTTTTCATAGGTCTGTTATGTCATTTGTGACTTGTGTGCAAAATTGAGGTCAATCGGACTTGATTTGATAGGTTTTGGCATCGAATGTAGAAGTTGGAACTTTTTAGTTTCATTAAGCTTGAACTAGGGTATAATTCGTGTGTTTAGCATTGTTTGATGTGATTTGAGGCCTCGACTAAGTTCGTATGATGTTTTAAGACTTTTTGGTGTATTTTGGTTGAGATCCAGGGGGCCTCGGGTGAGTTTCGAATGGTTAACGGATCAAAATTTGGACTTAGAACAATTCTGGAAATTTTCTAGTTCTGGTGCAATCGCACCTGCGATGGAATCAGTCAAATGTGCACGACCGCAGAAGCGACAAAATGGTTCTTTGCCGCATCTGCGATGCCACAGAAGCGGCTTGTTGATCACACAAGCAGAACGCAGAGGGCCAGGCTTCTTCGCAAAAGCAGACTGTTTGTCCGCAAAAGCGAATGTAATCGCAGAAGTGGTTGCGTAGAAGCAGTTAAAATTTTTGCATAAGCGAAACCTCTGGGCAATGTACAAAAATAGAGGGGTCCGAGATTTTCTCATTCTTGGACATTTCAAACACGGGTTGAGGCAATGTTTCAAATAGAATTCACAGGAAATATTGAGGTAAGTCACTTGTGATCATTGTTAGTTAATAATATTGAATTATCATTGAATATTTCGACTAGATTATGTGTTTTTGAGGTGAAATTTGAGGATTCGGGCCTAGGGATTTGAAAATAAGATTTGAGGATTTGAGGGCCGAGCTGATGTTGGAATTTGGTAAATTTGGTATGGTTGGACTCGTGGTTGAAGGGGCATTCATATTTTGTAACTTTTATTGGGTTCCCAAATGTGGGCCCCACTGACGATTTTGAGTTGAATTTCGAATTTTATCAGAAATTTAGTATTTTTGTATGGAATTGATTCTTATATTTGGTGTTGACTGTATCGAATTAATTGTGACTAGATTCGAGGCGTTTGGAGGCCAATTTGCGAGGCAAAGGCATATTGGAATAAAGAACTTGTGTGGTTTGAGGTGAGTAACACTTCTAAACTTGGTTCTGAGGGTATGAATCCTTGAATTACGTGTTATATGAATTGTATGGAAGTGAAGCACATGCTAGGTGATGGGCGTGTGGGCGTGCACCATAGAAATTGTGACTTAATTGGTTCCGTGGAGTTGCATAATCAAATAATCTTGTCATTTTCCACATATCCTCCACGTGTTAGAGGAAATCGAGCTGAGACTCATGTTAAAGATCATGTTTAGGCTATGTGCCAATATTTTGGGACCCACAGAGGTCTTATTTCTATTGAATTACTTGTTTAAATTTACAATTTTATACTCAGTCACATCTATCATTTGCATATCATATCCCAGTCTCTGTTGTCATTCATTGATACATCATATCATCATGTCGGGTTAATTTTTATGTCATTGAGAGCCCGAGAAACTGAAGATTTTGAGTGATATTTATGGGATTGGGCTGCACGCCGCAGTATATTTTATTTATTTATGCCTGGATTTGGCTATTATAGCGCTTGGGCNGAAGATTTTGAGTGATATTTATGGGATCGGGTTGTACGCCGCAGTATATTTTATTTATTTATGCCTGGATTTGGCTATTATAGCGCTTGGGCTGAAGGATCCCCTCCGGATATGCACCCCCCACAGTGAGCGCGGTTGATTTTATATTGAGGGATGGATTTTCTCTAGGCATGGATCTTGCCCGAATCATTTATATTGAGGGATGGATCTTTCCCTAAGCATGGATCTTGCTTGAATTATTTATATTGAGGGATAGATCTTCCCTGGACATGGATCTTGTCTGAATCATTTATATTTGGGGATAGATCTTCCCCTGGGCTGGATTGGACATATACAGTACTGAGTGACTGACTATCAGTTGATGTGTGTATATATATATATATATATGGGATGGATCTTCCCTGGGCAGGATTGGCCATATACAGTACTGATTGATTGAGTATTTTGAGATTGTGAGTACATGAGGTTTCCACTGAGGTGCATCACATACGACATTTACATTGGCATGTAGATATAGAGATGTCATATTCCTCATATAATTTAGAATTGATCTATTTTACTTGTACAGAGTTTAACTCTTGAACATGAAAGCATGTCTATATTTCTGTACTGTTATTTCTGTACCGGATTGTACCTGTTGAGCTTGTCACTACTTTCAGCCCAAAGGTTAGTCTTGTTACTTATTGAGTACATGGGTTCGGTTATACTCATACTATACTTTACACTTTGTGTACAGATCCAGGTACTTCCAGATACGGTGGTTGCTAGATTTTGGAGTTTCATCTGTTGGAGACTATCGAGGTAGCTGCTTGGATTCCGCAGACCTTAATTCTCTTTCCTTTCAGTTATTTGTACTGTTCTATATTCCAGACAGTGTTGGTATCAGTCAGACTATGTTATCATTTAGATACTCATGTACTAAGTGACACCGGATTTTGGGAGTGCATTTGTATCAGTAATTGTGGAATTTTCCATTAAATCCAAATATTATATTTTCAAACTTAAAAGATTATTGTGATTTATTGAGGTTATCGGCTTGCCTAGTATTGAGATAGGCGCATCACGACAGGTGTGATTTTGGGTCGTGACAGAGCCGGAATCACCTGATCAAAGCCAGTGCAAACTCTCAATATCTGGGCTAAAGCCTCCTGAAGGCTTGGAATCACAATAGGCATAGCTAGTACCTGAGTTGGTCCCGTCGGCTCAACTATATCTGGAACCTGCTCCTGAGCTGGAGCAACTGGTGGTTCTACAGGTGCTGCTCTAACTGTTGTGTGAGCTACACCTCGACCTCTACCACGGCCTCGGCCTCTACCACTACCCCGACCTCTCGTGGCCCTAACTGGTGGCAGTAGTGGCTGGCCGTCCGATCCGGTATTACGTGTCCTCAGCATCTGTGAGAGAATAAAATAAAAAATTTGAGTTTCCGTAATCAACAAATTCGCACGACAAGAATACAAGAAAGTGAAATTTTCCTAAGGATTCGGCAGCCTCTCGAAGATAAGTACAGACGTCTTCGTACCGATACTCAAGACTCTACTAAACCTGCTCATGACTCGTGAGACCTATGTAACCTAGGCTCTGATACCAACTACCCCGACAAGTCACATAACATCTGTAAAGCAAAAAATGAGCAGTAAATGGGGGAACGGGACTGTAATACTCAAAACGACCGGTCGGATCGTTACAATTTATCTTGAAACCAAATGAGACAATAACTTGATAAAATTAGTAATATTATTAATGAGACAATTTCTTATGTCCATAGACGATTTTGTTTAATGAAATTTATTCTTGAGGTTGTAGAGTTTGTTTTTTGAGAACTACTTCTTGAAGGACGAGTTGAATGATATTGTCTTTGATCCGAATTTGCTTCTTGAATAATGTCAGGTATAGAAAGCTATTCCTGAGCATTGGCAATAACAACTAGAGGAATATCAATATGTTCCTCCTCAAAGACAAAGTCCTTAACTCTCTCTCCCCCCACAAACTCAACATCATCAATGAACATCACATTATTGGAAAAAGTAGTCTTAGAAGTGGGATAACAATTTTGAAAATTGATGGGATAGAAAATATTATTAGACAGAAGTCTCTTAATTCTCCTTTAGATATATGACCTAATCTCGCATATCATAAATAAGTTGTCTACTGGATGGTTAATTATCCTATTACCAGTTATGTTAACATATAAGGTTCATTGAACAAAGCAGTCATATCAAGTAAATATAGATTATTGTAACCTGATAAAGAACCAGGACCAACCAATTTTGAATTATGAAAGAGACTAATTTTTTTTATTTCCAAATAAATAAAAATAACCAAACTTGTCTAATACTGAAACAAAAATCAAATCCCATCAAATAAATGGTGTAACATAAGTCTCGTTCAAATTCAAATAAAACTGCTTCTTAACAATAATCTAAAAGTTCCAATTGTTTCGATTTTCACTGACTTGCCGTCACCATCGTAGATGTATCTTTCACCATCATTAGGATTTCGATAGTTCAGGCAACACTGCATAGACACAGTGATGTGAGTTGTTATACCGAAATCTATCCACCATCTGTGTCTTGGTACCGAAGTCAAATTAACCTTAGAACAAACAAAATCAAGAGGTGTCCCTTTCTTTGCACACCATGCGTGATAGTTGGTGCAATCATTTTTATTATGACCTATAGCTTTACAAAAGAAACAACCATTTGTAGTTGGTTCCTGATGTTGTTTCTTTTGTGTTGCTGTATGTGTAGCTTCCTTATTCTTTCTCTTCTTGTCCTTCATTTTGTCCTTAGGTGGAGCGGCTAAGTGATCACTTTCCATCTTTTCCTGATTCAGTATATCCTCTTCAGATGAATACAAAATATAAAGATAAGTCAAATAAATATTATTTTAAGATTTGTGTTTGAGTTATATAATAAAAGTTAACGAATAAATATAAAATTATGAAAATAATGATTGCCAATTGTCACACCTCCTTTTTCCCGAGTAATAGGGAGTTTTTCCAATTTAAGTAACATTATTCGAAATGGGATTATTTATTTGAATAGAGTCGCCACTTGAAATATTTGTTATGGCGTCCCAAGTCACCGGTTTATTTTAAAATCCCAAATCGAGAAAATTGACTCTTATTTATGGTCTGCGAACACATAAGACCGGGTAAGAAATTCTGTTAACTCGGGAGAAGGTGTTAGGCATTTTCGGATTCCGTAGTTTTAGCACTGTCGCTTCAATCATACCTGGCTTAATTGATTAGCGGCGCATAAACTATGTTCGTCAACAAAGTTTGTTCAGTGGTCGTAAGCACCTATGTGCGTTTTCTCTTTTACCGCTTTTAAATTATGGCGTTATGGATTTATCTTTGAAACGGATCACGTGTGCGTGAATCCATTTTATTTAGAGCGCTAAAATCATATCACGCGTACGTGTACACGATTAATCACGCTTTATTATACTTAAGGATTGTTTGGCCAAAGTAGCGTGAATGCGTACCTTGATTTATTTTGGGAATCATAGTTATGTCACGCGAACGTATACACAATTACGATAGTAAATTAAAAACCCTCCTAAGTATTCTACGAATGTTTCATGTGTTCATTATTTTCCTAAGATTTTAGATTATTGGGAAAGTCCAAGAATTATGGAATTATTGATGGAAAATGTAGTAAATTAGTTATGGAAAGGCGGGGTAGCTTATTCAATTATTTAAGTAAATTGTTATACTGGGTCAGATGAAGTTCGGCTTTTTGAGGCCCAAATTCTTCTCTTTCATTATAGTCCAAAACTAAACTATTATATGTCAACTAATCCCAACTAATTGCCAAATCTTTACGGCCCAAGACACATTTACAAACAAATCACATGGCCTAATTTATTAACTAATTAACTAAATATAAACTCTAAAATTTAATCAGCAAAACAATTAAAACTCATGGCAAATCAGGATATGAACCGATAAAAATTCTTCAACAAATACCACAAGCAAACACATAAACAGAGATTCATGAACAAACATAATGAAAAGATCGACCAAAAAAATATAAATCGAAAGAGGCAAGAACGGACCTCAATCAGCCGCAATTTTTATTTAAAATGGGAGCTCTCAAATCCAAGTACAATGAAGAGATTCGACGTAAGACTTTTGCTAGAGATCTGAACCAAGATCGGAGGCTTCTAAAGGTGATATCACCGGAACCTCGAACCGCCGAACTCGAACATAACCTCACTTTAACGATGGTTTCGGAACTGATTTTGAAGTTATTTTTGAGCTATTTCGCAGCTGGTTTTGTTGCTCCTTTTTTGCTGGATTGTTCGAAAGAAAGAGGAAAAAAGAATGACACGAGTAGAAATTCCCTTAGCATAGAAGAAGAAAAAATATTTTCCTCAATTCCCTCCTCTCTTTTTTCTCTCCTTCTTTCTCCTCCTCTTCTCTCATTTTTCACTTCTATTTATATAAAGAAATTCGGAATTTTTCAGATTTTTTTTTAAAATATTTTATTATTTTATTTTTTTTAATTAAAAAACAATTCCCACTTTCCATTTTTCTTTTTATTTTTTTAAACACAACAAATAAATTCCTCACTTTCCTTTACTTTTATTGTTTAATTTTCCACTGTTTTTACTTTTCTTTTTTTTATTTCCACTTTCTTTTACTTTTTTTTTAAAACATTTCACTTACCTTTACTTCTATTTTTAATTCCAACTTTATTTTACTTTTCATTTTTTAAAATTTCCACATTCTTTTACTTTTATTTTTTTAATTTTCCACTTTCTTTTACTTTTTTTTTAAAACATTTCACTTACCTTTACTTCTATTTTTAATTCCAACTTTATTTTACTTTTCATTTTTTAAAATTTCCACATTCTTTTACTTTTATTTTTTTAATTTTCCACTTTCTTTTACTTTTTTTAAAATAATTTCCACCTACTTTTATTTTTACTTTTTAATTCCATATTTCTACTTTTTCCTATTTTTAATTTCCATCCGAAATTTAAAAAATATTTAATTTTTATGGTTTTTTAATTTATTTTATTTTAAAATAAGAAAGAAAAAAATAATATTAATAGTAATAATTGACCTTTTAAAATATTTTTAATTTTTTACCCTATATATAAAACAATCTAACAAAGCTAAAAATATATATTAAATTTCTAAAAATATTTACATAGTCGAAAGTGATAAAAATTCAAATATAGTCAAAACTTAGGTGCTCACAGTTGCCCCTCTTTACTTGGAAATATGAAGAGTTTTCAGGCAAAGACTAGGTGAGCCAAGTGACTAATTATTTACCAAATTGTTATTCAAAAGGAAAAGAAATAAAAGATAGGGTACAACCGAGTCCTGATTTTGGATAGCCTGGATATCTCGGGTTATAAGGGAATCAGTCGCGTGTAGTTCAAGGAGAATGGTGGAATGATGAGTTGAGGAATCGAGTGAGGTTCCGTTGAGGCTCCGGTCCGCGGTCCTGCTACTATATCAAAATAAAAAAGAAATTATACAAGCCTATGAGCTATAGTTATAAGATTCCTATCTATGAGTCATTTGAAACTCGATCTCGAGTCTTGATTGGTTCTTCATGCAGACTCTGATCTAAACCTTGATGTTCTCTAGCTATAGGTGCTAGTGCATTGTTCTATAGCTTCTTCTGATCAAAACGGGACATGCAATGCTCGTGACTTCGGTCATGTCCTGAGCAATCCATATCTTTTCATCCGCTTTCACATTTGGATTCACTTTTTTTCTTTTCTTTTCTTTTCTTTATCTTGGATTGAGACTTCTTCTTTTGGTCATGTCGAACCCGTGCATCGAGGTAAAACCTGTTCAGACACCAAAACAAACAAACGAACGGAATTTTTCTGCCCCAGTTTTCACTAAGAAAATTTCGTGAGTTATTTGTAACAAAACTCTATATTATTTTATTATTGAAAGCAATAAAAGGTCGGGATTGGTGTACCATGAGAAAACAGAGACTAGGGAGTGGAAACTCTATGTCTAAAATGAAAGCAACTAGGGGGTGGAGACCCTATGTTGGAAAAACGACTAAGAAATGGAGCCCCTATGTCTAGAATAAAATAAACTAGGAAGTGAAGACCCTATGTTGGTGAGAAAATATAACCAGGGGTTGGTACCCTGTATTACGGAAAAAAAATGTAATTAGGGATTGGTACCCTATATTACTGAAAAGAAATATAACCAGGGGTTGGTGACCTGTATTACTAAAGAGGAAATGTAACCAGGGGTTGGTGCCCTGTATTACTGAAAAACAAATGTAACCAAGGGTTGGTGCCCTTTATTACTGAAAAGGATGTAACCAGAAGTTGGTGCCCTGTATTACTGAAAAACAAATGTAACCAAGGGTTGGTGCCCTTTATTACTGAAAAGGATGTAACCAGAAGTTGGTGCCCTGTATTACTAAAAAGAAAATGTAACCAGGGGTTAGCACCCTGTATTACTGAAAAGGGATGTAACTAAGGGTTGGTGCCCTATATTACTAAAAAGGAAATTTAACTAGGGGTTGATGCCATGTATTACTGAAAAGGACATTTAACCAGGGATTGGCGCCTTGTATTACTGAAAAGGAAATGTAACCATGGTTTGGTGCCCCTAGGCAAAAATGTTCTGCCTGGGTTAAGCTACGAAAAACAGCCTGAGCGAAGAGTACTTCTACCCGAAAATATGAGCTGTATCCCCCTAGGCAAAAATATTCTACCTGGGTTAAGCTACGAAAAACAGCCTGAGCGAAGAGCACTTCTACCCGAAAATATAAGCCGGATCCCCCGAGGATAAAAGGTTTTACCTGGGTTAAGCTACGAAAAACAAGCCTGAGCGAAGAGTACTTCTACTCGGAAATATGAGATGGATCCCCCGAGATGAAAAGGTTCTACCTGGGTTAAGTTACGAAAAAACAAGTATGGGCGAAGAGTACTTCTACCCAGAAATATGAGTTGGATCCCCCGAGGCGAAAAGGTTCTAAACAAGTATGGGCAAAGAGTACTTCTACCCGAAAATATGAGCTGGATCCCCCGAGGCGAAAAGGTTCTACCTGGGTTAAGCTACGAAAAACAAGCTTGAGCGAAGAGTAATTCTACCCGAAAATATGAGTTGGATCCCCCTAGGCGAAAAAGGTTCTACCTGAGCTATGCTATATATAAAAACCTGAGCGAAAAGTACTTCTACCCGGAACTATGAGCTGGATCCCCCTAGGCGAAAATGTTCTACCTGGGTTAAGCTACGAAAAACAGCCTGAGTGAAGAGTACTTCTACTTGGAACTATGTGCTAGATCCCCTTAGGCGAAAATGTTCTACCTGCGTTAAGCTACGAAAAGCAGCCTGAGCGAAGAGTACTTCTACCCGAAAATATGAGCTGGATCCCCTGAGGGAAAAGGTTATACCTGGGTTTAGATACGAAAAATAAGCCTGGGCTAAGAGTACTTCTACCCGGAAATATCAGTTGGATCCCTCTAGGCGAAAAAGGTTATACCTGAGTTAAGCTATGTATAAAAACCTGAGCGAAGAATATTTCTACCCGGAACTATGAGCTGGATCCCCCTAGGTGAAATGGTTCTACCTGAGTTAAGCTACTGTGAAACAACCTGAGCGAAGAGTACTTCTACTCGAAAATATGAGCTGGATCCCCCTAGGAAAAAATGTTCTACCTGGGTTAAGCTACGAAAAACATCCTGTGAAAAGAGTACTTCTACCCGGAAATATGAGATGGATTACCCTAGGAAAAATGGATCTACCTGAGTTAAGCTATGTATAAAAACCGGAGCGAAGAGTACTTCTACCTGGAACTATAAGCTGAGTTCCCCTAGGCAAAATGGTTCTACCTGAGTTAAACTACGTAAATGGGAGGTATGAACAGTACTAATGCATGCTGAAAATAAAGAAAACATAGATTTTTAAGGAGCTTATATTCATCCTTTGAGAATCTCCATTCTGCACTGCTTTGTTCCTGCTTCAAACAAAGAAAACCTGTGAGTTTTCAAAGTGGTGGTTGGTTTGCGGCCTTGATGCCTTAAGTAGCTTGAAGTCACGGCCACTGCTGTAGAAGAACTGATTCTACCAGTATGGTACTGAGATGGTTGGATACTTTGTATAGCTTCCTGGAGACCTTGGTTCTTCGATGTTGCCCCTGACTGTTTCATATCCGGATGTCCATGGTACCGCTAACCCTTGTCCCTAAGGCAAGGAAAATTTCCTTTAAAATCGAACTTAGTTGTCTTGCACCTAGTACCAGTTTGTGTCTGTAGTGGTTATCAAATTTTCCCATGAAGAAAGTCTTACTTAGGTGACCTTTTAAGTTTCTTTGAGATGTTTTATTCGTCTTATCAAAAGAGATCACAGATGGATTATTGCCTTCATCAATTCCGTATATGCCCCAAATTATGCTTGGTATTACAGGGAAACTGTAGTCAGTTTTGCAGCCATTTCTTTTCTTTGCTTTTGATGCAAGATTAGACCGAAAAAAGACTCAAAGAAATATTATGGGTTAAAATAGAAAAGCAATTGAAAGTGAAAAAAGGAATTGTGTCTAAACAAATGGTGCCCCTTTCGGGAGAGAGGAATGGGGAGACTTATCTGGAGGTATGTGCCGACTTCAATGAATTATGACATGCATTTTGGACAGGATGCTTGATCCGTCGGAGCTGTCTAATTCTCAAAATCCATCGCAAATATTCATCTTGAAATTGTCTTGGTTGTGCTCATACCGGAGTATCAAAGACCCTCATTCGGCTAGTAGCGCCCTTTGCGGGTTTTTGCTGACTAACCTCCCTCATTTATTTTCTCACCATCGCCTTATAGTGTTCTTTGCGAGTTTTCACTACAAGACTCTCTCATTTTCATTTTCTCTGATCGTCATCCCCCTATGGTGCCTGTGAGGGTTTCCACTAATAAGACTCTATCATTTTATTTCTCTCATTTTGGTTGCATCAGATCCAAATGACTGTATCCTCCAATTCTTGAACATTCTCGTTGATTGATCGGAAGGACTTGAAAAGGATTTGGGTAAAAAGAATTTAGATTGAATTACAGCTTTGGGACCTTTCAGGCGAAACCATCGCCGAACCATTGTAACATCTGCCCCAGTTTTAACTTTTGGGGGAATGTGAATGTTTTGTTTTGGTGTGACTGAACCCAGAGAGGGGCTGCCTACGTATCCTTTCAGAATCAAGTCGAACGTAGTTCAATGTAACTACTTTTGTTTTTCTTCTGTTTTGTTTTGTTTTCTCTTTTTTTTTTCCTTTTTTCCTTTTTTTTTTTACATTTTCATTCATTTGTTTTCTCAATAATAACTTTCAAGTTCCAAAGAGGGTAATCAAATAAGAGGGAACCGGCTCAAAGGGTTTGCAAAAAGGTTGATAGTACTTGGATAGTGAGAAAGAAAGCCTTGTTCATACCAACCGGAGAACATTAATGTTATATGGAGGATCAAACATAATACCTTTTGACAGCACCTGCGTTGGCAGTTGTTTCAGGTATATTTTCTTCGATGTTTCTCAAGTACAACACTTTCTTTTGGCAGTACTCTCGTTACAATGTATGGATCTTTTGACATTTCCGATTCTTTATTTTATTTCCTTAAAATTATCTACATTGCATTCTGATTTTTGATTCATTATTTAGAAGTCTGACAGCATTTTAGGATCTAGGCTTGAAGTCCGCAGGCATGTCATGTCATGTCATTAAAATCTGTATTTAACAGAACTGAAAAGAGAATAAGAAAAGAGACATTCCTAGACAATGAAATATTAATTTCATTTGATTTTTTATTTTATTTTATTTTAAAAAAAAATTTAAAGATAGAAGGGTTTAAATCGGAAAGTAAGACAACAAAGTTAAACATCCAGATCACACCCTTAAATAATCCGAATGTGGAAAGGATAGCAATACCGGCTACTGAGACTCCCATGTGATTGAGAACTTTCAGGTTTGGCGATCATTTTTTGGATTTTCTTCTGTCTCAGAAATTGCTGCAATGGCCTTCAGTGCCGGATCAAATTCCTCATTTTCACAAATCATTCTGACTGCTGGACCAGTGTTGTGAGCAGGCGAGGGATTGTTTGTCATATTATGAGCCTCCTCGTCCTGAAGTACTATTGCCTCGACCTCGATGAGGTATTCCACTGCTCTTTTGAGAGTCCAACAATCTTCAGTATCATGTCCTACTACTCCGTAGTGGTATTCACATCTAGCATCAGCTCGGTGCGAGGGGGACTCGGGGTTTGGCATGTTCGGGGCCACTAGCTACTGCAGACCTAGCCTGACTAGCTTTTGGAACAAGTTAAAGTATGATTCACCAATAGGGGTGAATTGATTCCTTCTGAGGGGCTCTCTTGGGCGAAGATTGTATTGGGGAACATTTGGTTAGGGATTATATGGAGCTTGGTAAGGACGGGCATTTTATGGGAGGTGGAGCTCGATTTTGTGTATAATGTTGTGGCCGCGTGTAAGATTGTGCGTTCATCACCGCATAGGGATGCAGTGCCATGGCATGAGGAGCATCTTGATGGGGATAATAGTGTTGTGGGACCTCAGGAAGCATATATGATTGGTTGAATG
>AWOL01S0063923.1:0-17817 GCA_000715115.1 Nicotiana otophora
GATTGCAGTTGTGAAGAATTGGCCTAGACCTACTACCCCAATAGAGATTCGTAGTTTCTTGGGCTTAGCTAGATATTACAAGAAGTTTGTAGAGGGTTCTCTACTCTTGCCTCTCCGTTGACTAAATTAACGCAGAAGGCAGTTAAGTTCCAATGGTCAGGTGCTTGTGAAAGAAGCTTCCTGGAATTGAAATCAAGATTGACTACGGCACCGGTGTTGACCCTAAATCAGACTTGAGTGTTTATGAATGCAACATGGCAAGGTGATTACTTATACTTCTATGCAACTCAAGAATCATGAAATGAATTATTCAACACATGACTTAGAGCTTGCAGCAGTGGTCTTTGCGTCGAAGATTTGTTGTCATTATTTGTATGGGGTCCATGTAGATATATTCTCGGACCATAAGAGCCTTCAATATATTTTCAAACAGAAGGAATTGAATATGAGGCAGAGAAGATGGCTTGAGTTACTCAAAGATTATGGCATCGATATTCTGTATCATCCGAGGAAGGCTAATGTTGTGGCGGATGCTCTTAGCCGAAAATCTATGGGTAGTTTGGCTCACTTGGAGGCATATCAAAGGACGTTGGCCAAGGAGGTTCATCGGGTGGCTAGTTTGGGAGTTCTTCTTGCGAACTCTAGTGAAGGAGGGATGATTGTGCAAAATAGGGCTGAATCATCGCTTGTTGTGGAGGTCAAAGAGAAGCAATACAATGATCCATCCTTGGTGCAATTGAAGGAGGGGATTCAAAAATATAAGACTATGGCTTTTGCTCTTGGCATGGATGATGGTACACTAAGGTACCAAGGGTGTCTATGTGTTCCGAATGTAGACGGTCTCCGGGAAAGAATCATGACCGAAGCTCACACTTCTAGGTATTCCGTACATCTAGGTTCTACAGAGATGTATCATGACCTCAAGGAAGTCTATTAGTGGAATGACATGAAAAGGAATGTGGCAGACTTTGTGGCAAGGTGTCCGAATTGTCAACATGTGAAGGCCGAATATCAACGGCCTGGTGGGTTGGCACAGAACATAGAAATTCTAATGTGGACGTGGGAAATGATTAATATGGACTTTGTGATAGGATTACCTCACACTCCGTGCAAGTTTGACTCAATTTAGGTGATTGTGGACTGACTCACGAAATTAGCACACTTCTTGCCAGTTAAATCTACCAACACATCGGAACAATATGCTCAGTTGTATATCAAGGAAATAGTCAGGCGGCATGGCACTCTAGTTTCTATCATTTCCGATCGAGGGGCTCAGTTCACGGCCAATTTTTGGAACACATTTCAGCAAGGTTTGGGTACTCAGGTGAATCTTAGTACAGCCTTCCATCCACCAAACGACGGGCAAGCAAAGTGGACTATTCAGACGCTTGAGGACATATTGCGTGCATGTGTTGTTGACTTCAAGGGTAGCTGGGATGATCATTTGCCACTCATAGAGTTTTCTTATAACAACAACTTTCATGCTAGTGTTCAAATGGCACCATTTGAGGCATTATATGGTAGGAGATGTAGATCTCCCATTGGGTAGTTTGAGATTGGGGAAGCTGAGTTGATAGGCCAGACCTTGTACATCAGGCTATGGAAAAAGTTAAGATCATAAAGGAGCGGTTGAAAATTGCTTAGAGTCATCAAAAATCTTATTCGGATGTTCTTCGCAGAGACTTAGAGTTCAAAGAAGATGATTGGGTATTCTTGAAGGTTTCCCCCATGAAGGGTATTGTGCGGTTTGGGAAAAAGGGTAAATTGAGTCCGAGGTATGTCGGGCCATACAAAATCATCCAGAGGATCGGTCAGGTGGCGTACAAACTTGAGCTACCACCCGAGATGTCATTAGTGCACCCGGTATTCCATGTGTCTATGTTGAAGAAGGTAGTTGGAGATCTGTCAGCTATTGTGCCGATTGAGACCATTGAGGTTAATGAAAAATTGTCATATGAAGAGATTCCACTTGCCATTCTTGATAGACATATCTGAAAGTTGAGGAATAAAGAAATTGCCTCCGTGAAAGTGTTATGGCGAAATCAACAGGTTGAAAAGGCCATGTGGGAGGCCGAGGAAGAGATGAAGAAGAAGTATCCTTACTTATTTGAATATCTGTGTAATCCTTTTACGAACTTGTCGCCTATGAATTTTGTATCATTTGTTCAGTTAATGTAAAGGTGTTCCTTTTAATTATATGTTGTTTACATGAGGCCACGATTGGTGTTGTTATGAGTTATGTTACATTGTTGGATTCAATATATGTTTCTAAGATGTGTTTCTGGGGCTCTCTGACAGGTGGATAGGCCTAGTTACAAAGGAAACTCTGGCGAAATATTTGGAAATTTAGAAAGTTAGTTAACTTTGGTGTTGCTAGTGTAGGGAATGAAAACTGAGCTGCATAAGGTGCTAATAGCAAACCCTGATCCTCATTCGAGGACGAATGATCTTAAGTGGGGGAGGATATTAGGCCCCGTATAATATTTCCTAAAAACTCGGATTTCCATGGTGCCAAAGTAGGCGTAGAGATTAATAATAGTAGAAATTCTTTACGGCAAGCTAGCTCACCGCGGTTCGAAATTTTTGGATTGAACAGTGCGATGGAAGTTAAGGAAAATGTTCGGCAAAAGTATGTATTTCTATGGCCCATTCTGCGCCCGCAGAACCACTCTGCGGACCGCAGACTGGTCGCAGAGTGGGGCAGCTTTCTAGGGCATTGTTGATGTCCAATTTCGCGGCCATTATGCAACGGCATAACCGTTTCGCGGGCCGCATTATTGTCGCATATACCGCCTTGGGATTTTTCGGAGAGAGGTTCTGCGGTGCACTATGCGACCACAGAACCGTTCTGCAGTGCATTATGCGACCGCTGAACAGGTCTGCGGGCCGAATAGTGACCGCAGACTAGGCCAGTTTCTTTCCAGCTCTGACACCCATTTTCGCGATCATTTCGCGGACTGCATAACAATTATGCGGTCGCATATGCGACCGCAGAACCTGTTCCGGAGCTTCAAATTTTGGGGTTTTTAAACCCGACCCTATTTCGTTAAAACATATCCCATGGACCATTTTGATCATATTTTCTAATATATTTAGAGTGAGAGAGAGGGTCCTCGAGGGAGAAGTGATCTTCATCAAATTGTTCTTCAATTCTCACCTAAAAACTTGAAGATTATCAAGCGAGGCACCTAGGTCTTCTTCCTAAGAGGTAAGATTCTATCACCCAAACTCTTAATTTCGAATTGTGACTAGAATGGGCCACTAGTAAGGTAATTCATGGGGATGAAGGTGCTTACTTTGCATGCATATGTTCCTATGGTATGTGGGAAGATTGTTTGCTAAAAATGATAGATAATGGGTTGGGGAAAGATGGAATCTTCCACAAAAAGGGGCTTAAAACATTGATGCACACCTAGTGTTTGATAATATGCTCAAATGTGCTAAAACCATGTTCATCTTCCTAATTTTGGTCCAACTTGTTATATTTCTAAAATAGATTGAAGATTCTAAGAATTCCAGATCATCTTAGAGTTTTAAGAGGCTCAATTGAGGTATGTTGGCTAAACCTCCTTCTTCTTAGAATCGAACCCCACGGTGTTCATGTAATTGGAGTAAGCCCTTGATCATTATAGAATTGGCAATTTCTAATGTGGTTGATTTGAAGGATGTAAGTTCAATCTTTATTCTAAATGCTTCATCTTGATATCTTGTTATTTGAGAATGCGTTCAAAATGTGGAATATGTGCTAGCAATGTTAAGACTTCATGTCAAGATCAAAATAAAGGTTGTTATGTCAAATTGTACGAAAAGCCTCTATGTGCCTGAGACTCCCAAATTGCTCATATGTGAATCTAACACCTTGAATGGGAAGCCTTATTGTTGTTGATAATAAAAATGTTGGAATGTGGAAAAGAACTTGAATTATGAAATACGGCCTAGCGCCAAGAATAGGTTTATAATTGGGGCCACTCGTGCCATTATATTGAAAGTATGGGAAAGAAATATGAATTGAGATGACTAATCGAATATGGGTGATGTCTCAAATGAGATGGCCTTGCCGATCGGTCCGAGATCAAACTCCGTGTAAGAATGCGGTGGTATTGTGGATGAAATTGTGAAAATGGTTGATGTCTCAAATGAGATGGCCTAGCCGATCAGGCTGTGATCGGATGCCATGCCGCACACATGGTGGCACTATGTTGGAAATTATAATGAAATTGTGATAATGTCTAAATTGAGATGGCCTAGCCGATCAGGCCGAGATCGGACTCCGTGTAAGAATACGGAGGTATTTTGATGTGAGAAATATTGGTACTAAAAACCACCCAACCTAATAATATGGAAATTGACTTGAAAATGTATATGATCCTTAACTTTTGTTTTAATATTATTTGAATCCCTTATTGAATTCTTGACTGTTCCTTTTGTATTATTATTCATTCTATTGAGTTGGTGTTTAACTTTACATACTAGTGCTATTCGACGTTACTAACGTCCCTTTTGCCGGGTGCGCTGCATCATTAAATGGATACAGGTGGCTACATAGCAGACAGTGTTGATCACAGATAGTGTTGCATCCTCTTCTCAGCGGACTCGGTGAGCCCCATTTCATTTTGTGGTCATGTATTGTACCTTTTGTTTATATTATGATCACTTTTTGAGGTATAGCCGGGGCCTTATTGCCGACACCATCTTTACTCTCTTTTGTATCTTTAGAGGCTCCGTAGATACTATGTGGGTGGTACATGGGTGTTGGGAATGTTAAACAAGTTATGTTGTGGATGATCACTTGTTCCCCTTGAACTATAAGAAATGTGTATTTTGTGACTTAAAGGCGCAATTACTAATGAAACAATTTAGGATTGTATGAATGAGATTCCTACTATATAATTAATGAAATCACGTCTTTTCTTGATCATGGGTTAATTGGGTAGAAAGTATCTAACATGCTTTCTCGGCCGGGTTCACTCGATTGAGCGCCGGTTGCACTTCCCGAGGTTGGGGCGTGACACAAGCCCAATCCCAACCTTGTTGTATTTTTTGGAGAGTCCAACATAAGCCGTAGCCGCGTCTCTTTACTGCTGGGCCTGCCTTTTTGAGGCCCAAAGAGTCCAGTCCTCTTTCCCTCAATAATGTTTGTTATTGTCTATTGCTCCTTTAATCTAGTTTACTGCTTCATTGCCTTTTATCGACTGCCTTGTTGCTTTGTCGTATTTTTGTTGTCATGTATTTAACACTCATATATTAGATCACACGCTTTGTTTTATGCTTTAATATTATATAAAATATAGGCAAGCCTTAAATAATATAGGATTTAAAAGGATTAGTTAAATAATTAATCCTCATTTTCTTAATTATAATTTAATCATATCATTACTATGTTCTCGCTCACTTTTATAAACACCTTTTAGTGTTACATGAACACCCATTCCCTAAACCAAGTGCTTTCATGAGTTGACCTCTTTCTACAAGCCCTTTTAAAATATAAGCCATTTACATACATATTTCAAAACTCTTTCAACATATCATTAAACTCCTTTATAAATTCACACTCCTCTTAAGTCTCACATCTCTTTTTATACTCTCCCTTAGATATATAGTAAGCCATACTCGTTAATAGTAATTAAGCATAGTACAAATAACTTATCCCATAAAATTAGTCTAAGATCTATGGAGCTACCTCAGGTAGATTTTAAGGGGTGCCTAACTCCTTCCCCTTCGAAGAACAAGAACCCTTACCCATAATCTCACCGGTTAGATGACCTATAAAGGACACGACTTAGTAATTAAAAGGTACCCTAGTATACCTTTAGATATTAGGTGGCGGCGCTCATTTATCAACAATAGAGAAACCACACGTTGAATCTTATTTTGACTAGTGCAAACTATGGTGCAACATCTTGGCGACTCTGCTGGGGAATTCATACTTAGGTTCTGATCTTAGCAGACTTAGACTAATTTGGCATCTAGATTTATTTGTACATTGCTTTAATTACAGATAAAATTGCAATTATGTGCTTACCTGCTTTATTTGCTCTTTATGCTTATTATCATGCTTAGTGCTGCTACACGCTTGCCTCTTACTGCTTTATATACAATGTTATCACACTTCTTCCTATCGAGTCTTGGCCGTACACTATCACACAATGGAACGCGAAAGCTGTCTTTTACACCCCTCCGAACCTTCTTTTCAAAACTTTCTAGTTTCAAAGAATTGCTTTGTTAGGTCAACTGACATAACATCCTGCAACCTTCAATCCAATTCAAAAGTAGGAAACACTCTACTCTAGTAAAATAGGTCATACTGCATAAACTTTAGGTGAGTTGGTCCTTGGCACTGACGCACAATTAGGAAAGTATCCCTAATGTCAATGAGTCATGCACCCAAATGATATGACTTTTATGGAAAGACAAACAAACATGACAAGACACTTAAAGATCCGAAGCAAATACTTACACAGACATCTTTATTTTACCCACCTCAGAAGATGGAAATCAACCGAAACATCCCTAAGATTAGCATGGTAAAGGGAGCACCACATAAAGTGAAATAGTGGTGGAAGAATATTCGTCGGGAGAATGAAGGTTCGGACGCACTTGGGAGAATTAACCGCATTGCTGAATATCCAAGCAGAAAGGATGCTCACTCGCCTGTTAATAGAAATCTGGGATCCGACCAAGGTGGTGTTCAAATTTGCCGACTGTGAGTTAATACCAACATTGGAAGAAGTCACAAGTTTCACAGTGCTGCCATTCAACGGAAGGAAGCCAATACTACCTGTTACTATGCCCGGTTAACGGTTATTGGATACCTTAGGCCTGCAAAATAGTAGGAGTCACATAAGTATCGAGGACGGATGGGTGAGCCTCGACTAGCTGTTTGACAGATTTGGGCACCGTGAAAGCTACGAAAGGTATTCAGGAGAGTTTTAGTGTGACCAAGCAACATGGGAGAGTCTCAGGCCTATCACTTTCTCAATGGAATTATTGGGACTATTGGTCTTCCCGTAGTAAAGGGGTCGGATCAACATCAACCTATTACCTGTGGTTCTGGCGACCTTCCGTGGCAATCTTCATGCTACTTTGGTGCCGATGGTGTTAGCTGAGATACTGAGGGCTTTGTCTTCATGTGCACAAGGGTATGATTTCTTTAAAGGTTGTAACATGTTGCTTCAGATCTGGGTTACTGAACAATTCTTCCAGCGGGAGGCCAACATCGACTACTTCGTGGGCGTCAGCAATATGATCCGCAACCGCAACGAAAGAATAAGACATTGGGTCTCCCCACATGGGCAAGAAGAGTGGAGGGAAATACTGACCAACTTGAGTGGGGAATGGATCGACTGGAAGCTATCCTGGTTAGGTGGAAGGGCAATCTTGAGGACTCCTCAGAAATACTTTATTGAGCTGATCGGACTAGAAGGTATTCAACCATACTTACCCCTGCAGGTCCTCAGATAGTTTGGGATGATCCAAGATGTGCATCTATGGAGAAGGACAACACTATACGAGGATGAATACAACAGGCAAATTCCAATCCTCAGGATAAGAAGGCTCCAAGAAGAGTGGAATGACCTGCTCACAATGCCTATGGGTCATAACTCGTGGTGTACTCTTGAGTATTATGTCTGCATCAATAAGGAAAAAGAGCTGGCCCAGCCAAGCAGAGAGGGTATAGCCTTTTTTGAGGACGCGGTGGCTGCTTTAAAAATTTACCATGAGATCCTGCCACATTACCTTGTGACCATTTCAATACACCGTCAAATAGTCCCAGGATCCATTAACCACATGTTTCCACCTGCTAAAGATGATGATCGGGTAGTCGAGTGCATCCTAATAGAGTCTAGCATAGAGCGAGAAGAAAATCCGGAGGAGGAGTCAAAGTTCAACGATGACGAGGAGGAGTTTGAGGAAGACCTGGAGGAGGATCTGGAAGAGGAGCCGGAAGAAGAGGATATGGGAAACAACTCAGGGGATGGTTATTAGAGTTGGTTAATTTCCCTATCTTTCCCACTTTGTACCCTTATCGCCAGTTCCCTCTTTTACTTTCCAAAAGGGTGAGTTGTCCAAGCCTATCCACTTCTATGAAACAGTGATGTAACTTTTATTACCGCTTGTATTAGTCCAAATTATCAATGAAAACAAATTGCTTCAGATCTAAATTTGTCAAGTCTAAATGTTTGTCAAAAATCTTCTATTTAGGCCTACCTCCAGCAATGAGAGGTCCTTGCAAATTCTAGGAAATGCGTTAGCCTTAATACATGTATTATTTGCTCTGTGTGACTTCCTGCTTATATAAATGAAGAAACTGACTCTTGTTCCTTTTTCTTTTCTTTCTTCTTATTTTTCTTTTGCTTTATTATTATCCCTAAATGAAAAGAAAGTTTGTTTGTGTAGACCGAAACTGGCAGAACCACCATACAATCTAAGGTCAAAGGGAAAGATGCTAGCCATAGAAAACCCAACTGAACATGATCTGGTCATAGCCGACAGCCCGGGGGGATCGGGGTAAAAGACGACACCAGGAATGATGCACACTTGGCCAGGATGGCCCAGAAATTGGAGTCTTTCAGGGAAGAGGTACAACATATTTGTGAACTAGCGCACCTGGCCGTGACAACACTTCCTCAACCACCTCGATTCCCTTCTTTGGATTCACCCCCTGACCATTTTCCTTCCACATCACTCCAAAACAACACCCCAACATCAGCTCCTACCACTCAAGTCATACCTCCAGTGACTCCCACAATCCCACCAAATTCCCCTATCTACACTCCCTACGTACCATAGTACGTTCAGACATCACAAAACCCGCCTATTACTACCAATGAAACTCACACCCCTCCTCGTGACAGGGTCACTTTTACTACCAACCAGTACATACCTGTGGCACATGCCACCGCCCATGAGTGGTACATTTCCCCTCTATATGCCATTTCTGAACCTTCCTTTACAGCACCTGTCACAGTCAGGGTGCCCTATGAGATTGACCAATATGCCGAGATGGAGAGGGAGGCCAGGCATAAGGAAGAAG
Source organism: Nicotiana otophora (assembly GCA_000715115.1). Lineage (NCBI taxonomy): Eukaryota > Viridiplantae > Streptophyta > Magnoliopsida > Solanales > Solanaceae > Nicotiana > Nicotiana otophora. The sequence goes on from AWOL01S0063923.1 coordinate 9,035, forward strand.
AGTCAGTATCTAAGCAGTTACAAATGTTGAGAAGGAAAATGAAGAGCCTCCAAGTTGCCTGGGGAAGTGAAAGTTTGGACTACGAGGATTTGTGTATTCATCCGGATGTGGATATGCCAGTAGGGTATAAATCGCAAAAGTTCGATATCTTCGATGGGACGGGTGATCCCCATGTACATTTGAGGGAATATTGTGACAAGTTAGTTGGAGTGGGGAGGAATGAGAAGCTAAGGATGAAGTTATTTATAAGAAGTTTGATGGGAGAAGAACTCATCTAGTATACTCGACAGAATCCAAAAAATTGGAGATCTTGGCAAGATATGACGGAGGGCTTCATGAATCACTTTCGATTCAATACAGAGATCACTCCTGATCGATTTGCATTGGTGAAACTGCAGAAAAAACCATCCGAGTCATTCCAAGAATATGCACGTCGGTGGAGGTCAGATGCCGCCATGGCACAACCTCCGCTGGACGACAGTGAATTAACCAAGTATTTCATCAGAGCCCAGGTAGGGATATATTTTGAAAAGATGATGGGAATGATGAGACAGAAATTTTCCGAGCTGGTCAAGATGGGAGATTTCTTAGAAGAGGGCATAAAATCTAGTAAAGTACAATCCATGGCAGCACTGCAAGCGGCTAGCAAGGCCATCCAATTAGGGTTAATCAATAGAGGAAAGAAGAAGAAAGAGGAGGTCTCAGCAGTCGTCCCTTACTACCGACCCAACTCATATCACGGAAGCACTTCCTATTCCCCAAACAACCTTTCACAACCACCCACTTACGCTCCAGTCTAGAACACCTAGCCATATTACCACCCTCAACCACAATACAACCCTCCTTGATCCAACAACAACCAAAACCTACAACAATCATATGCTCATGTCCAAACCACTACCCACCATAACCGACATGTTTATGCACCACGCCCTCATCCCCACTTTGAAGAAAGGGGTCCTAGAACTTATATCCCGATTGGTGAGCCTCTGGCCTAATTGTTCGAGAGATTAAGAAGAGCAGGATTGATACAATTGAGGGAAGGGTTCCTGGATACCCCTCCAAGTATTTTGATGCCACTAGAAGATGCGTGTACCATTCCAATGTGCCTGGGCATGATACTGAAGATTGAAACACTTATCAAGAGCGGAGCAATCCAGTACACTCCAGCACCGCCCAATGTGAATTGCAATCCGCTGCCAAATCACCTAAACCAGGGAGTTAACACGATTACATTGGATGAAGAGTATGACCTAAAAGGAACGATTGTCACTATAGGAAATGCAGAAGCCGCCAGGATCCCTCCTCAAAGGGCTCAAATGATTACAGTACAAGTGAGACCTATAGTGACTGTTCAAACGTATCAGCAACAACCTGCCATTGCTACATGGGACGAAGAAAGTTGGGAGTACAAAAACATCCCATTGACGTACCAGTAGAAAGGAAATGCCAAAATGACAAACTCTACCGCAGCCCATGGTATGACTAGATCTGGGAGATGCTACGCTCCTGAAGAGGTCAATCGAGGGAACTCGGGAAGAGAGCAAATTAAAAGAAGGAACATAACAAACCCAGAAGCCACCGAGTTCTATAAGATTATGTCAAACAAAGAGTATTTTGTGGAGGAGAAGCTGAAGAAAACTCCAGCACAGATATCAATCAAGGATCTATTAATGAGTTCCGACAGTGATACGGATGCCCTATTGAAAGTACTAAGTGGGGTAAGTGTACCAAGTAACACCACTAGTGAAGTGCTGACCACGATAATTAGGAAAATGGTCGAAGCAAACATGATCACTTTCAGAAGTGACGAACTTCCTATCGAAGGCGCAAGTCATAACAAGTCTCTTCATATTACTATCAAATGTGGGGACAAAGTGGTGTCACGAGTGTTGGTCGATGGAGGGCCAGGAGTTAATATTTGTCCGCTCTGCACCCTGCGAGAGTTAGGGATTCATTTGAGGGAAGTCAAGGAAAGCCACGTTAGGGTGAGAGCCTTTAATGGTTCGCAAAAGGATTTTATTGGAGAAATTTATCTGGCCTTGCAGATCGGGCCGGTCGAATTTCCCATATTGTTTCAAGTAATGGATATCTCCTCTTCCTACAACTTGCTGATGGGAAGGCCCTGAATACATATGGTAGGGGCCGTCCCATCCACTTTGCACCAATGCCTGAAATTTGAGTGGGGATGTCAGGAGATCGTGGTTCATGGTGAGTGGGGTCACTCCGCTTATTTGGAGTATGTTGTTCCGTTTAATAAAGGGCTAGACGTAGTTTCTTTCCATGCCGTGGAAATCATGTAGACTACTGAGATGGAAAAGACTGAACAAAACTTGGGAATGCAGTTGCTGTATAGATCCAAGATGGCTATGAGGGAGATGATAAAATATGGATACAGTCCAGGAACAGGTCTGGGATCCAAATCGGACGGAATCACATACCAAATGAACATAATGGGTAGAAAGGAAGGGCTGGCATAGGATATCAGCCTCCGAAAGGGAAATCTCCTATCGTTAGCTCCGGTAAAAAGGTTTTTGTGCCAGAGCATGTTGCAGGTCTGAGACAGAGTTCAATACCCGAAGATGATATCATTGACGACATAGGAAAGTTGTTCGTGAATATGATTGAAGGATGCTGTGAAGGGACTGACATCAAGACACGGACTATCAGGGATGTCGAACCAGGGTAAGAGCTGTGGAATTGTTCCGCCAGTCCATCTTTGGTTCGTCGGGAGTGTTGGTAGTATGAAACTGTAAAAGTTTTCTTTTGAAGAGTGCACGGTCAATTGAGTTTTGCACCGTGTCTGTACCTTTTTGTCATTTGCCTCTTTTGAACGCCTAAGACATTCCCCTTTTGATGAAATAAAAGAATCATTTTCTCAAATATTGCAACTTTATTTACCTCTTTATTTATACTTAGATTTTCTTTTCAGTAATCAAATTGCTAAAAACCCGCATTCCGCGATAATGACATTTAACAAAACCGATGAGCGCAACGGCCCAAATTATCAGGAATATGAATCCCGACAATCACCCGCATGAGATCGAGCAGTTGGAGATTCAGAAAAAGCCCAACCTCGAAGAAACAAAAGTGGTCAATCTTGGAAGTGAAGAATATGTAAAAGAAACCAGAATCAGCATTTACCTAGAAGTCTAGCAGAAGGAAAAACTAGTAGAGCTCCCTCTGATAGTACATCGACGTGTTCGCGTGGTCATATGATGACATGTAGGGATTAAGTACTAACATTTTCTCGCATCGACTGCCCACCGATCCTATCAGACTGTCGGTCAAGCAGAAACCCAGAAAATTCAAACCTGATTTAAGTCTGAGGATGAAGGAAGAAGTGACCAAACATATAGAAGTGAATGTGGTGAGGTCACCAATTATCCAAGCTGGTTGGAGAATATTGTCCCAGTACCCACGAAAGACGGAAATATCAGAATATGCATGGATTACCGAGATGTCAACAAAGCTAGTCCAAAGGATGATTTTCCTCTGCCAAATATCCACATCCTCATCGACAATTGCACGAAGCATGAACTGCAATTATTTGTGGACTGTTTCGCTGGGTACACCAAATCTTAATGCACGAGGAAAATGCAGAGAAGACGGCCTTCACCACACCTTGGGGAGTTTATTGTTATAGAGTCATGTTGTTCGGTCATAAGAACACTGGCGCCACCTACATGAGGGACATGACGACCCTCTTTCATGACATGATTCATGAGGAGATTGAAGTGTATGTGGATGAAGTCATAATAAAGTCTCTAAAGATTTTGGAGCACTTGGACGATTTGAGAAAATTTTTCGAACACCTACGAAGGTACAATTTAAAGTTGAACCCAGCAAAGTGCACGTTCGGAGTCCCCGCTGGAAAACTGTTGGGCTTCATTGTAAGCAGGAAGGGAATAGAAATGCACCCATCAAAAATCAAGGCTATTCAGGAATTACCACCACCAAAGAACAAGAAAGATGTAATGATTTTTCTGGGTAGATTATATTACACCACTCGCTTCATAGCCCCGTCCACGGTAATCTGTGAACCCATTTTCAAGTTGCTGAAGAAAGATTCTACCACAAAATGGACAGAAGAGTGCCAGAAAGCCTTTAACAGAATCAAGGAGTATCTGTTAAATCCTCCAGTACTGGTTCCCCCGAACCCGAGAAGCCATTGTTGCTCTACTTGTCAGTCTCGGATAACGCCTTGGACTATGTGTTGTGATAGCATAACGAAACTAGGATAAAGAAGAAGGTCATCTACTACTTAAGTAAGAAGTTCACGCCATGCGAGGCCAAGTACACTTCAATAGAATGCATCTGTTGTTCTCTTACTTAGATTGCCTAGAAAGTAAGGCATTACATGTCGGCATACACTACGCAGCTGATATGTCGGCTCGACCCGCTCAAGTACATTTTTCAGAAGCCAATGCCTACTGGAAAGCTAGCTAAATGGCAAAATCTCCTTAGCAAAATTGACATTGTGTAGACAACTCAAAAGGCTATCAAAGGACAAGCTTTAGCCGACTACCTCGTAGAGAATCTGGTGGATGGGGATTACGAACCGCTTACTAAATATTTTTTCGACGATGAAGTGTTATTTGCTGGAGCAGATATTGTAGAATCGTACCTTGGATGGATAATGTTTTTTTAATGGAGCAGCAAATTTCAAAGGAGTTGGAATTGGGGCAGTCCTGATTTCGGAATCTAGACAGAATATCCAGCATCGGCAAAGATAAGGTTCCCTTGTACCAATAATATGGCCAACTACGAAGCATGCATCCTCGGGATCATCATAGTAGTCGACGTGAATGTCAAAGAACATCTGGTCATAGGGACTCCAATCTATTGATATACCAAGTCAAAGGGGAATGGTCCACCAAGAATGTGAAGATACTTCCGTACCTACACTACGTGAAGGAGTTGTGCAAGAAGTTCATAAAGATTGAGTTCAAGCACGTCCCCAGGATTTGGAACGAGTTCGCCGATGCCCTTGCAACCCTATCATCTATGATTCAGCATCCAGATAATAATTACATCGACCCTATCGAGGTGGAGATCAGGGTTCGACATGCCTATTGCTTCCACGTAGATGAAGAACCAGATGGTAAACCATCGTATCACGACATCAAGAAGTTCCTTGCGACCAGAGAATACCTGGAGGATGCTACTAATGGTCAAAAGCGAGCCCTCAGGAGTCTAGCAAACAATATTTTCCTCAACGGGGAAGTCCTGTACAGGAGGACCGCAGACTTAGGTGTTTTGAGATGTGTAGACGTCACCGAGGTAACCAGACTATTGGAGGAGGTACATGCAAGAACATGCGGACCCCACCTGAATGGGTTTACATTAGCCAAGAAGATATTAAGAGCTAGATATTTTTGGATGACTATGGAAAGCAAGAATATCGACTACGTGCAGAAGTATCACCGCTGCCAGATTCATGAGGATTTCATCCGGGTTCCACCAAATGAGTTAAACATAATGGGTTCACCTGGACGTTCGCCACTTGGGGCATGGACGTGATTGGACCTATAGAGCCCGCAACATCAAATGGGCATCGCTTTATCTTGGTAGCTATCGACTATTTGACCAAATGGGTTAAAGCGTCTACTTACAAGGACGTCACGAAGAAGGTAGTGGCAGATTTCGTCCGAAACAACATCGTCTGTAGATTTGGGATACCGGAGTCTATCATCACTACTAATGCCGCTAACCTCAACAACGACCTCTTGAGAAGTAATCTGCAAGAAGTTCAGGATCGTCCACCGCAATTCCACAGCCTACAGACCAAAAATGAATAGGGCAATCGAGGCAGTCAACAAGAATATCAAGAGAATTCTATGGAAGATAGTTGATAATCACAGACAATGGAACGAGAAACTACCTTTTTCTTTACTGGGTTATCAGGCTACCATAAGAACATCCACTGGAGCAATGCCGTACATGTTGGTATATGGCACTAAAGTCGTGATACCCGTAGAGGTTCAAATATCGTCTTTAAGGGTCATCCAAGAGGCAAAATTAGACGACGCAGAGTGGGTACAGGTCAGACAGGAGCAACTCATGCTCATTGACGAGAAAAGAATAGATGCAACATGTCATAGTCAACTATATCAGAATAGGATAGCCAGTGCATTTAACAAAAGGGTAAAGCCTCGCCAGTTCGCACCGGGGTAGTTGGTCTTGAAGAAAATCTTTCCTCACCAAGATGAAGCCAAAGGAAAGTTCGCACCAAACTAGCAAGGTCCTTACATGGTTCACCGGGCACTGTCAGGTGGAGCTTTAATCTTGGCAAAAATGGATGAAAGAGTTAAGATGAAGCCTATCAACTCAGACACAATCAAGAGATACTATGTTTGAAGACAAATAGAGTTAGGTTTAAATGTAACAGAACTATGTTCAACCTGACTTCCCACGGAGGGATACATAGGCAACCCACGTAGGGTTCAGTGTCTCTCCCCCTTTCTCTTGTAATAGAAAAAATCAAATATCACTTTCGCATATTGCTCAGGAACTACACCGGCTTGATTTCCTCATAAAGGAATACGTAGGCAATCCTCATCAGATTCAGTCATCTTTTGTAATTGAACTACATTCTGGCCTGATTCCACTTGGATACGTAGGTTGTCATAGTCACACTCGGCCATTTTTATTCTTAATCTCATCATCTTGCATCTATTGTAATTAAACTACACTTAGACCTGATTCCATTTGGATACGTAGGCTGCCTGGGTCAGGCTCGGTCATCTTCATCATATTTTATCATTATGCACGAACTATGTTCAGACCTGATTTTGTTTTGGATACGTAGGCAACCTAGAAGAGTTCGGTCATAACCTTAGGAAACAAGTTGTAATGTATTAGCTTGAATTAGAACGTAATCACGACGGCATGCACCCGCGTTGTCAGGAGCATCACAAAAGATCGACATCAATTGGACAAGGTTTTCAAGAGGATATGCTCGCGTGTGGAGAACATTTCGTAACATGTCATAATTCGGAACGACGACATTTGCCTTAAAAAACAAAGTAGTTTCAAAATGTTTTCTAAAAAGTAAAATATGCACAGTAATTTGTTCCATCTACTGAACTTCACGACGCAATCATGTCAAAGGCCGGGGCAAACCAACACTATGGTCGACACAAACCAACTTCCCATCCCCACTAAGAATTTTTCTTGGAGTGCAGGGTCAACAGGGAGTACCTCGGAATCAGCCAGCTGATAAGAAAAACTTGTACGTAGAAAATCGACTGCTTAACCAATTAGAGCACCCTGTACAAAATGAGTCGTCGACTTTACCAATTAAAGTCCTGTATATAGTAAATCGTCAGCTCAATCAATCGGAGCTCACTGTACAAATCGAACATCGGCTTCGCCAATTGAAGTCATGTATATAGCAAACCATCAGCTCAATCAATCGGAGCGCCCTGTACAAATCGAACGTCAGCTTCGCCAATCAGAGCCTTGTATATACCAAACTGCAAAACTTCTCTAACAAAACAATTCACATCGCCACTCCGTCTCAACGGATGCCAGAATAGACAGTCACAAACCTCGTCACCGATGTTCTGCCAATCGATGGCTGCAACGTAGCTTCGCAGTCAAGAGTATCTCTTGGGCATGCTTTTATTTCCTTGCTATTACTTTGAATGTTTTAACGTTTTGCTTATGCAGCATCAGGCATGATTACAATTTAGTCAATCACTCACAAATGGAGACTACTTTACATTTCAGTGCAAAGCTCTCCCAACAAGCGGAGACACATTTTACAAAATAATCTCTCCCAACAAGCGGAGGCATTTCTCATTGCAAACCTCTCCCAACAAGCGGAGACACACTCTACCAATCAAGCTCTCCCAACAAGCGGAGACAATTTTCAAATGCTCCGACAGGTGCGGAACGATACACAACACGACTAACAGATCGAGTCAAGATCAAGTATCCCATTATCCCAACCCCAAATAACAGCTCGCCGGCAGCCAGGCATCAACATTCCTGCATCATTTACATTGCATCTTAATATATTCTCCATTGCAATATATTGTATGTGTGTAATTCATTTGTTTTGCAGGAACAAACACCACAACGTGGAGCTTTTCTTAGCAGCAAACAAACCACAACGCTATGGGGACAGCAAACCCATTAGCGAGCCAAGGATCCAAGTTCAAGACGATCAGTGAAACTCAAATTAAGCCGCAAAATTCAATCCTTCAAATTAAGCCGCAAAATTCAAGCTATCATAAGTGTCCAATCCTCCGTCTCATCGTATTATCATAATACGATACTGGGGCAATTCCTGCGAGTGTCGTTTCCCTAAAGAACATCACTCTGGAACTACATGAGGCCTGATCCTCATTAAGCCTGAGGTATGTAAGCAATTCAAAGCCAGAATTCGACCCCAAATATTCCTAAAATCTTCCCAGATTTTCCCTTAACTCAATCCTGCAACTCATAATCTTCCCACCACTCCTGCAATGCAAGCCTAAAGTCGGAACAAAATCGGTTTTGGTTCAATTTCTTTGCCCGAAACTCTTTCATCGTCTTCGGTCAAAGAGGGAAAGCTGTTGACGGCCAATTTTGACCCTCCTTTTTAAAATTAATTTACATATACTTAATAATTTACAAAGTGTTTTCTAGTAACAAATACTTAATTTTTACAAATTAATTAAGTATTAGTTTTTAAAATTTATCGCGTAGTATTAACATTATATAATTACAAATATATTTACTTATTTAAGATTATTAAAATAGTTCTTTTATATATATATATATATATATATATA
>AWOL01S0063923.1:18735-39870 GCA_000715115.1 Nicotiana otophora
ATAAGTTCTATAATTAATTTAATGAATTACTCTTTAATCTCTAGTTAATTAGACTATTATGTGAAATTTGAAATTAGTGTTGCAATTTAGAAAAAAAAGTATTTTTATAAATAATTATTTAAAATAATTAGTAGTATATATAATAAGTATAATTTTACCACATTTTATTGAAATTTGTTAGGTCTATTTAAATTAATTTCAAAAGAGGGATTAAAAGACAAAGGCTACAATTGCAATTCTCAAATCAAAGACAAAATGGCCATTCTTAAACTATTTTTGACCCAACAATCAAGCACCAATCAGCTCGTGCCATGTCACCTCTCTGTAATACTCACACGAGAAACACAATGAATCTGAGTCGTCTGTCCCTCATATCAACGACTCACGTTTGTTCTCCAATTTTATCTTGATTTTAAATACCCGCCCCAGAGATCTCATCCCCACCGTCCAAAATCTTTTAATCCAACAGCCACCGAAATTCCGCCATAAAAATCCATAAGACCGACCTCCCATTACCCCAAAACCCTAATCATTTATCTTTGACACAGCCGCCCTCATTTCCTTTTCTTTTCTCATTTCTCTCATCCTTTCCCACCCATCAGTCATCAAAACCTTGCAAGAATCAGTGCAAGGTCACAAGACCTTCACCAAATTGTCATTCCCTGCTTCTCCATCCTCAAATCTCGCTAATTTTCCCTTTTTGGTCTTCAAATTTGAGAGATTAGACGCGGTCAGTAAGGTTGAAACCCCATTCTTTTCGTTCTTTCAAATCAGACTTACAGATTCGTCTCCTTTGTCTCTAGGTGATGAAGCCAGTGAGTCCAGTTTCCATTTTAGTTGATTAAATTCAAAACCCCCAATTTGAAACCCTAGACCTAAATGATGAAACTTCATTTCATCTGTTTTCTCCACTCATTCTTCCAAATCGGAGCATGCATGTGCACGTTTCCGAGCTTCATCATGAATATTCTGTTCCCAGAGGTCAAACGTAGTGACCTATAGGTTTTTGGGCTTTGTCCGATGGGTTTTCCTTCAACGGTCAATTGCTCTCCACTCAGGTAAAAGTTTCATTCATTTTCCCTCTATTTCGTTCTAATTTCACTCAATCTTGTTGTCCTCATCGATCTTTCATCACTTCCCACTATTGTTTTGAATCTGTGAAACCCTAAGATGCTTAACGACACTATAAAAAGGGCCTTTGATGTGCTTATCTACAACCACCTAACACTGAAAAAACAACCTAACATCATCTACTACAACCTATAATCACCAACTAGATGACCATCTAAGAGCAATTATCAGATTTTTAAGAAAACCAAGGGTTTCTTACTGATTTTCTTTTCTTTTGTTTCCTGAGTGCTTTCACTGCTTTGAGCCTGAAATCTTTGGCCTAGGCGATTAAGAAGGATCCCTATTTGGTCTGTTGCCCTCAAAAAGATTAGTATACCTTTAACTTTTCTTTTCTGTTCATCTTATTTGAATATTATGAATATGCTTGTTGTCTTTGTAAACTATAGTCATTTATCATGCTTATAACTAGTATAGAAATGTTATTCTTTGTTCATGCTAAGATGTTGTCTTCTTATGATCACTTGTCATGCCTCTTAAGTCTTCAATTAATGTTGGTTAAGTTACTATGTGACTCCTGATGACTTTTTCTGAGTTTAAACTGTCTACATGATTAAGCTATAATGTGCCTTGAATGACTGCTCATGTTTAACTAAACTTCATAATCTCTCACTGATGATTCTGCTGTGATCTTTACTTTTACATATTGTTTCCATGCATTCTGTTTGTCTTGTGGTCGAGTTTATTATTTGTTGTTTCTGACTGAGATGAATCTGAAAGTTCATAAGTTCATATCAGTTAACTGAAGCATGAAAATCTAAGTGTTTATATGCTTTCCTTCTATATACCTATATCTTCCAACTCTGAAGGCAACTTCTGGGCTATTACCATTGCATTCTCATGATTATACCTAATTGTTGGTTGCATTTGCATTAAATAGTCTTGTTTGAGTTGAACTTTCTTGTTTCCATAAATACCAATAGTTCTACTGTATATTCTGTTAAGATTAATTTATCCATTTCTTCATAGGACAAGTCATGATCATATTTTATTATACTTAACTGGTAATTGTTGTTAAGCTGAACTTAGTTGTCTCAGTTTAGATAAAGCCTCCAGTTACATGTTTAAATCAAAACCTATTTGGTCTATTACTTTCCTGTCTTTGATCTCTTTTAAGCTACTGTTGACTTTTTGAGTCTTACATGCAGTTACCATTAAGTTATCTTCCATAAAAGTAGGATCTAGTTATTCTTGTTATAATTAAGTGATGATTGTTAAACTAAGTGTGATTGCTTCATATGTAGATACTAACATTCCCCTTATATGCAATCCCTCTCCCTTCATAACATGTTTAGCTAGACTATGTAACATGTAAAGCTCCCCTGTCTGTATAAGATTACAGCCTCACTTGAAGTGTTTATGTATAACTGACTGAATATTGTGTGTTCCCCTGTTTGGCTTCCTGATCCCATGCTTTGTTTTGAACTACCCTCAATCATCTCCTTATTGGTAATTTGAAACTGAATATGATCCTTAAACCTTATGAGAAGTCCTTGTTTGATACTGTCTTAACATAGTGGCTTGTTTAAGGTTAAAACTGTTAGGAATATGATCATGTTGAGCCCTTAGGGGATTCCATGTTCAAATCTGTGAACCTATAGTCATATTGAGAGTTTAGATCATGTTTATGATATCTCTGGTAACTTCTGCAAAAGGTGTTAGTTGTAACTGTTTTCCTGAACCTTTATCAACACCTTTTAAAGTTCCAAGCAGTGTAACTAATCCATGCATATGCTAGTAGCAAGCTAATCAATTCATAGCAGGTCTTTCAAGGCAAGGGTGTCTATATTTCTTGCGTTGCTACATATATGAACTATGTATCCTTTACTGTATTTCTCCAGTGTTAGATATATAACAGTAGGTTATGGTGTTCCTGCTTCTCTCCTATATGTGCTCGAAATCTGACTTTTAGATTTACCTGATATATGTATTGTTCATTTGGTATCAAAATGTAATATGTGTGCCTTTATGTTATTCTGGGAAAGTGTACTTTTGTGGTAAGGGATACTATAGCATTTAGTTTACAATGAAAAGGTCTCATTGGCACTTAAACCCATAGGGAAAAATACGTCGTTAGTGGTTAGGGGTATTTGGGAGTGGAGTTCGACTCTAGGTTGGGCTTCTCTCTCTAGCACAAGCATTGCTCTAGGCCTTGAGTCCCTTGGAAACTTTGGAGTGTCGGGGGATTTAAAGGGGGCATCGACCTTGAGTAGAATTCCCTCCTTAGACCTTAATTCATTGACACTTTTTGTTCTTTAGGGGTTTAGTATAACTACCACATTAGTATAATTTTTCATAGTATTTGAGTATTGATGTTTTAATATATTTTTGTTCTAGTCGTCTGCTTATATAATTCATACATGGTTGAATATGCTGAATATATGGAGCATATGTCTAATGACTTTCTTTCTATTTTGGACATTTATATCTACTTGGGCCCACTGAGTTCCTAAGGAACTCAGGCCCAATCCCAGCCTTTTTGCATTTTTCTGCAGAATCCAACGTCAGTCGTAGCCACATCGCTTTATTACTGGGCCTGTCTTCTTGAGGCCCAATCACTAGAGTCTAGTCGTCTTTCCCTCAATTCCATTTGTTATTGTCTATTGCTCGTTTAATCTAGTTTATTGCTTCATTACCTTTTATCGGTTGCCTTGTTGCTTTGTCGTATTTTTGTTGTCATGTATTTTCACTCATATATTAGATCACATGCTTTGTTTTATGCTTTAATATCATATGAAGCATAGGCAAGCCTTAAACAATATAGGATTTAAAAGGATTAGTTAAATAATTAATCTTTATTTCGCTAATTATAATTTACTCATATCATTACTATGTTATCACTCACTTTCCTTTTCTTAAAAGATCTTGAAGCCCCGGATTTAGTAAAACCAACGGCCCATTTTAAAATCAGAACTGAATCGCAAGCATTACTATCACGAGGCAAATCAGAATTTTGCAATAAATGAAGAATTGTCGCCTTAAAGGATTTTCAACAAAATGAACTTTATTTAAATCTTCAAATCAAAGTATATCTTGGTATGAGAGCATTAGGTTTGTGATTATAGAACTTTTGTTGTGACTTGTTAGTTTACTTATTTCTTTTTAACATGCTTCATTGCATGTATTGTGCATATGTATCATGTACATGTGTCACGACCCAAAATCCAAATAGTCGTGATGGCACCTAACTCAACCCGCTAGGTAACTCAATTAACAGTAAACACACTTTAATAGTAAAATTGAGAGTCAAAAGTGAAATAACTGAATCTTTATACAGCTTCCCAAGGACTGGTAGTACAAGTCATGAGCCACTACGACTTAGATTTACAAAACTGAATTGAAATAGTTACAACATCCGTTTGCAATGTAAATGAACATAATCCAAATCTAAAGCTACCAAGGACAAGTGATAGCCATAACTGAAACGCGGGTACATCTTCAAAGCCAACTCCCGCCACACACAACAACATCATCTCCATGATATGCACGCAACGTGCAGAAGTGTAGGATGAGTACAACCGACCCCATGTACTCAATAAATATCCTAACTAACCTCGGCGAGGTTCAAGAAGCAAGAACTATAAATGATACTCACCGACGCCTGTACAGTTCATAAGTTCAACAAGTATAGAACAAATATAAGAATAAATTAGGAAAATATTAGTTATAACCTCTTTGATGCTCAAAATTCATTGTTTTAAAGTGTTATACTCAGTTAGCATTCAGCATATAAAAAGGATATGCAAGTAAATAAGGTAAACAGTCAAGAAGATTGCAAGTAAAAATGAAATGAAATAACCAACTATCAGTCTGTTGCGGTGCGCAACCCGACCCAATAACACTAAGCAAATAAGCCATGTTGCGGCATGCAACCCAATCCAATAACAATTACCAACTCTCCCAGAGCTCATATCAACCAGAAACACGTCGGTTTCTCATAATCCGCGCGTGCACATGCAAGAGAGAAACATGAGAGGGTGACCTTAGGGGGATGGATCCTTATCCACACGCAAGCACCACCAATTCAACTTGCTACCAGCCCGGCCTGGTCAAAGGCTCAATATCATACTCCACCCGGCAAGGTCACAGGCTCAATGTGATGGATCTGACCAGCGTGGTCACGAGCTATATCACAATCCGCCCGGTGTGGTTACATGAATAACAATATAATATGCCCGGCATGGTCACAGGCATAACAACACAATCTGCCCGACGTGGTCACAGGCATCAAGTCCAATCATATATCACAGGAGCAAATAAATAAGAATACGGGTATCTGATGAATGAATAACAAATCTCATTCTCATGGATTGGTATAAATGACATGCTAAAGTGTACGCATTTGCAAAGTGTGCTATCATAGCCCATATCGGTAATTTCATCAAAGAATAGCATTTATCAAATTCATTCAGGGGTTAAACCTCTATGTAGCCTCAAACATGGCTCAAATAGTTCACAACAATATTATAAATATGAGAAACATCATAACTTAAAGCTTAATGGTCTATTCTAGGCTTATCATAGACTAAGCACAACCCGAGCATGGATAAATACCCCGGTGTCAACACATGGGATCAAACACATGCGCACACACATAGCACGTAGCTATCACAAATTATTGTGGCAACTAGTGCCTCAACCAAGTTTAGATAAGATACGTAACTCAAGAAAGTCAAATCAATTATCGGGCAAGCCAAACAATACTCTATAAGCTCCATCCGGCACAAATCGACCTCTGTACAGCTCGAAACTAACCAAAATCAACTCAAAAACATCACATAATGCCTAATGAAATAAACCCAATCGATAAAGGTTGAATTTTTAATCAAATACTCAAAGTCGACTAAAATGTCAAGCCCAGGCCGCACCCCGAAACCCGCAAAACTCACAAATTCCGACAACCCATTCAATTATGAGTCCAACCCTACTAATTTCACTAAAATCTAACTCTGAATCGAAGTTCAAACCTCAAAAATTTATTTTAGGAAAGTTTACACAAAACCCCCTAATTTCTCTTTCAAAACATCAATCAAATGCCAAAACGAAGATGGAATTATGGAAAATAATCAAAACTAAGCAGAAAATACTTATCCCAATCAATGTGGTGGAAATCCTCTCCAAAATCACTCAAAATTGAGCTACGGATCTCAAATTGTGATAAAAGAATCAAAATCTCGAATTAAATAGAATCTGCCTAGGTACTTTCGCATTTGCAAACCCAAAGGCCTCTTCTGCGGCACCGTTTCTCCGACAACTCACCCGCTTCGGCGGAAATCACTGCAAGCCCACCATTTCGCACCTATGGACCAAGTCCCGCTTCAGCGCACTCGCAGGTGTGACACCACACATCGCTTTTGCGCTCATCCTCGCTTTTGTGCTCCAGACCACCGCTCCTGCGCTTCCGCAGATGCGCTCTAAATTCCGCTTTTACGATCTTTCCTCCCCAGCCTTTTTCCGCTTCTGCGACCACTGGTCTGTATCTGCAGACTTGCATCTGCATCCATTCTTCCGCAGATGTGGAAACACCAGCTCCAGAGCATTTTCAGCTATGCAACAAGAGGCAAAATGAACCGAACCAAGTCTGAAAATCACCTGAGCCCCTCGGGACACTGTATGAACATACCAACAAGTCCCAAACATAACACAGACCTACTCGAGGCCTCAAATCACACATAACAACATGAAATCTACGAATCACACCTCAAATAAAGCTTTATGAACTTTTGAACTTCCAACATCCAAAACTCGTGCCGAACTATATCAAATCAACTCGGAATGACCTCAAATTTTGCACATAAGTCCCAAATGACATAACGAAGCTATTCAAATTCCAGGACCCACAATCCGGACCCGATACCATCAAAGTCAACTCCCGGTCAAACATCTGAACATTCCAAACCTTCAAATTTCCAAGTTTCGCATATTGTGCCGAAACCTTCTAGAAACATCCAATAGCAAATTCAGCCATACGCCCAAGTCCAAAATCACCTTCTGGACCTAACAGAACCATCAAAACTCCGGTCTGGGCTCAAATACACACAAGTCAAAGTTGGTCAATTCTTCCAACTTAAAGCTTCTAACATGAGATTCATTCTTCCAAATCAATTCCGAATCACCTGAAAACCAAAACCGATGTTTCACACATGTCATAATACATCAAATGAAGCTACTCAAGACTTCAAACAATTAAACATAATGCAAATGCTCAAAACGATAGGTTGGGTCGTTACATTCTGTCCCACTTAAACATATGTTCGTCCTCGAATGTGATAAGAGTCGTTCCGAAGCCATCAAATCACTGTGTAAACTCATCATGCACATATCTGTGGGTGATATCGCGTCACTCCAATCAATATAAGCCTAACAAGTCAACAATACTAAAGATTCTTCCCTCAACCTTAGTCCATAAATCTTGGAAACAAATTTCCAATATCTGGAATCCATTACACTTTATAAGTCCAAACAAGTTGTATTAAGCCATAACAATAAGCCAAGATCTAATCATATGATATACCAACTAACTCACATGCTCATAGCAATAATTTCCAATCACAGTAGCTACTCAAAAGCAAACTCAGTACCGTGATAAACCTCATATCAAACAAAATATCATTCAAAACCTTCATACACTGCCGATGATGAAAGAAACGTACAGAAACTCATAACCACTCGTTAGTTCAACAAGCCATAGGGCTCCCTCTTGCCCCAAAAGAACCAATCCAAATTCTAAGCCGATTAATTACATTATCCTTCCAAAATACCGTAATCAAATCCGATAGTACCCATTCTAGATTCAATGACCCGATCCCATCAATTACAGTTTCTCTACTAACATGCTACACCCGTACAACCTAAAGCCACAAACCGTGCAATCTGTGCACCAGTAAGCAACAATTCAAATTTACTCCAACATGGAAAATGACCCAAATGAGAGAACTGTCCCATAAGCTCAACAAGTACCACCACAAGTGCAAATCTATGAACCAATCACATATAGTAGAACCAAGACACTCGAATTTAACACGAAGGATCATATCTCAACATGAATCCGCTGCAGAGCGTGACCTAGTCCAAACACTGGTCTACATGAAATACCTTGAGCCATAATGCTCAAAATCAACAACCATACACAGATCAACAACAAATACACAAAGTGCATGACCATGACCATGTAGAAGCGAGTAACACGATGTACCACAACCCAAAAAGACCATAATCTAGGCGCAATCAACCATTTAACACCCAATATCCATCTCGCTAGAATTGCGCAACAAGGCGCAAACAAAACTGCATCATGTGTGCAACTAACCAACAAATCACAATCCATCGTAGCATAGAAGAGTAACACAAAGAATATATCGGAACACGGACATGTTCAACTCCAACCGAATGACACACCCCTCAACAATAATAGTGTTGAGTCAATAAATCCGACCTGGTGTACAATACACTTCCTCATTTGGCCTACCAATGGGCCCCCAATTCAACTCCAGTTATCCACATATGGATAAATAACCCTCCAAAGTCCACATGACCTAACCATAACACATACTATTAGTTGTCTAGCTTTGGCCATACCTTCGCAGTCCGCAACTAAGGAACAATCTACTTCTGAGAACTCCCTGTCTCCAAATCCCTAGAATACAAGAATCACCATATCTGATCCCATCTCGACCACTCAAGTGACTGGTACGTCCTTCATACACAATCATTCCATGAGAACTACTTCCATAATTCTTGCATGCCACAAAGCAAAATCTGAACATAAGCAGTCGATCAACCAGGCGAGTATCGCAGTACCAATGAAGCACCCAAAGTCGGAACACAATGCGACTTCTGAAATATGCACCCTTCTCAGGTAATACCAAATAGTGCCAACACTTTTCTCACCATCTGAAATCGTCTGTGCTGTAGAGAACTCATGACCCTTCTTTCGAAACTGAATTGCAACCTTGTACATGTAAATCTCAATCTCATACGATGCACCGCATCTATCATGCCATCATATGAAAATACGAGAACCCCGATGTTAACTCCGAGTCATAAGCAAAATACATACTCAATTTGTTAGAAACCTTCCACTTGGTCTCGTCCAGGAGAAAATCACCATAAGAAACATACTCCTCATGCCGGTCAAAATTATCCATCTCAAGCTGTGATAGAAATCATCGAGAACTCTTCGAAATCCATTTTCACATAACTAAACCATCAGCACTAAATCCCTCTAACTCAACCGAGTCACACATGTCGCTAAAATGCAAGAATATTGCCACATAACACTAGTAAAGCCTCACTAGATCTTAAGAACCAAAAGGAACTGATTATATCCATTACCATGATGATCCAATCCACCACCAAGCTGTTCTATTTCTCCAAGTTTCTTCTAAATTTCCTTCAAGTTAACACTTCTCCTTGCCTGAACACTATGAACCTTAACCAAAGCTCACCACAAGAAATCCCAGCATGAAACCACATCGTCCTAAGGACCATAAGCAACTTTATTCCCTCTTAAGCACCTAAAATGCTGCATCCAGTTACACACTCTAAGAACTTATGTGAATCTAAAGCCATTTCCTTAATCTCTTAGATACTGAAATATAGAATCCATATTGATACCGAAATACCGCGAGTACCGACACCATCCAATACAAACCTTAGCCATATACAAATTCAAAAAATTCTCAAATGCCACATATGAAGCTTGAACTCTTTAAAACATTCTCGGGGGTTATCCACCCCATTTATATCTCAAATACACCACCAAAAATGAGCCGAACGACATATGCCCCGTTAGCAAACCAACGCCCAAAGGATTAATCC
The DNA here is from genome assembly GCA_000715115.1 of Nicotiana otophora. Classification (NCBI taxonomy): domain Eukaryota; kingdom Viridiplantae; phylum Streptophyta; class Magnoliopsida; order Solanales; family Solanaceae; genus Nicotiana; species Nicotiana otophora. The sequence continues at coordinate 28,684 of AWOL01S0063923.1, forward strand.
ACACTCTAAGACACAAAGTGAATCCCTTTATTAGTACATTACATCCACCACAAAGAGAAAGCCTAAATCATTCCAAGACTGCCATATCCATAAGGTATAATACATCATGCATCCGAAAATTTCCCTGCTTAAGTCATCCTCGAAACCGACCTCCGCAAGTCATGACCGATCCACAAATATGCCTCAGACTGAAACCAGTACAACACATACCCATGCAATCGAATCGTCGAAAGCAGACTCCCCCACTTGGCTCAAAACCATAGAACAAAATATCTGATAACTCACAATACCTATATTCTATTACTGCCATAATCCCTCATTGAGATTCAAGTAAATCCTTCGTAAACTCATGCAGCACAAACCATAAAATACCTCAAATCATTTGCTAAGCTCGCATTCATCCTCGTGACAACCAAGTCAACTTCCTCAAGTGATCCAAACTCAATTTGCAACACATATAACTTACTGGTAGAAAGAAACTCGCCACATAATCATCTTAAGAATCACCCAACTTCAGGACATTCCACATGAGATAACCCACTTGTTTACCCTTAATCTGGCATCTCTCTAAGCCCCTTCACGACCATAACTACTACGCAATCACTTAATCTTCCCGAGTCTGAACTCGTCAATAAGACATAAGAATTTATTTCGTTCCACAAATGAACAACATGAAAGAATCCCTCAAAACACTCATAACTCAAGAATGTGTAACACATCCACAAAAATCGAGCATCCACAATCCCTTCACATCCCAAGCAAACTTTTCTCGTCATATCAAACCATCTGAACACATCCCACAGTCACGACCTAATCATCATATAGCCATCCAACCACTCACTGAGCCATCAATCTTGCTCATAGGGACAAAATCGGACATATAAGTCTAACAACACATGCTCACACAACTGGAACCACCGAACCCAAGCTACGGTCAAAACACGGCGTCAAGTCCTCCAGACTGGCCCATCACCAAAACATAGCAACACATCTTGCATCTCATCCATGGACTCCACAAGCTGTAGACGCACAACCGATACTGAGCGCTCACATAAAGTACGAGTAAGTGCAAGAAATTCAAAGCAATACGCTTCAAGCTAAATCAATGCCGCACGATAAGGAATGAATTCCTAGATGCCATGTAGTCTCTCGAAGATAGGTATGGACGTCATCATACCGATCCGCAAAACTCTACTATATATTTGCTCATGACTCACAGAACCTATGAACCTAGTACTCTGATACCAACTTGTCACGACCCAAAATCCAACTAGTCGTGATGGCATCTAACCTAACCCACTAGATAAGATAATTAACAGTAAATACAATTTAATAATAAAATTAAGAGAAAAAAGTGGAATAACTGAATCTTTATACAACTCCCAAGGACTGGTATACAACTCCCAAGGACTGGTACGACTTAGATTTACAAAAGTGAATTGAAATAATTACAACATCTATTTGGAATGTAAATGAACATAATGCAAATCTAAAGCTACCAAGGAAAAATGATAGCCATAACTGGAATGCAGGTACATCTTCAATGCCAACTCCCGCCATACATAGCAGCATCAGCTCCAAGATCTGCACGGAAGGTGCAAGTGTAGTATGAGAACAACCGATCCCATGTACTCAATAAGTATCCTAACTAACCTCGGCGAGGTACAAGAAACAGGAACTGAAAATGATACTCACCAACGCCTGTGCAGTTCATAAGTTCAACAAGTATATAATAGATATATGAATAAATCAAGAAAATCTCAGGTATAACCGCTTTCATGCTCAAAATTCTTTGTTTTAAAGTGTTCAACTTAGGCAACAATCCAACATATAAAGAAGATATGCAAGTAAATCAGGTAAATAATCAAGAAGATTGCAATTAAAGATGAAATCCAATAACCAACTACTAGTCCGTTGCGGCGCGCAACCAGATCCAATAACAATAAGCCAATAAGCCTGTTGCGGTGTGAAACCCGATTCAATAACAATAACCAGCTCTCCCAGAGCTCACATCAATCAAAAACTCGTTAGTTTCTCACAATCCGCGTGTACACCATCAAGAGAGAAACATGAGAGGGTGACCCTAGGGGGATGGATCCTTATCCACATGCAAGCACGGCCAATTCAATGTGCTAGCAGCCCGGCGTGGTCACAAGATCAATATCATAATTCGCTCGTCATTGTCATAGGCTCAATGTGATAGATCCGCTCGGCCTAGTCACATGCTATATCACAATCCGCCAGCGCGGTCATAGGCATATCAACCCAATGCACCTGACATGGTCACATGCATAACAACACAATCCGCCCGACGTGGTCACAAGCATAATAATACAATCCGCCAGACGTGGTCACATGAATAACAACACAATCCGTCCGGCGTGGTCACAGACATCCAGTCCAATCATATCACACGGGAGCAAATAAATAAGAATACAGGTGTGTGATGAATGAATAACAAATCTCATGCTCCTGGACTGGTATAAATGACATGCTAAATTGTAAGCATGTGCAAAGTCTGGTATCATAGCTCAAATCGGCAATTTCGTCACATAATAGAATTTATCAAGTTCATTAATGGGTTAAACCTCTATGTAGCCTCAAACATGGCTCAAATATTTCACAACAATGCTACAAATATGAGAAACATCATAGTTTAAAGCTTAACAATCAATTCTAGGCTTATCATAGCATATTCACAACCCGAGCATGGTTAAATACCCTCGGTGTCAGCACATGGGCTCAAACCTCACATATGTGTGCACCCATAGCACGCAGCTAACACAAATAATTTAAGCAAGTCAAATCAACTACCACGCAAGCCAAACAATACTCTATAAGCTACATCCCGCACAAATCGACCTCCGAAAGGCTCGAAACTAGCCAAAAGCAATTCAAAAATATCAAACAAAGCCCAAGAAACAAACCCAATCGATAAAGGTTGAATCTATAATCAAATAATCAAAGTAAACCAAAACGTCAAACTCGATCTTGCACCCCGAAACCCGACAAAACTCACAAATTTTGATAACCCATTCAATAATGAGTCCAACCATACTAATTTAACTCAACTCTAACTCCAAATCGACGTTCAAACTTCAAAAATTCATTTTAGGAAAGTGTTGACAAAACCCCCTAATTTCTATTTAGAAAACATCAATTAAATGCCAAAAACGAAGATGAAATCATGGAAAATAATCAAAACCGAGCAGAAAATACTTACCCCAATCCATGTGGTGGAAATTCTCTCCAATATCTCCCAAAATCGAGCTCCAAATATTAAATTGTGATAAAAGAACCAAAACCTTAAATTAAATAGAAGGTCGCTTCTACGGTGTCGCTTCTGCGATAACTCGCCCGCTTCTATGAAAACAACTAAAATATCGCCATTTTGCACCTGCGAACCAAGTCCCGCTTCAGCGCACTCGCAGGTGTGACACCACATTCTCCTCGTTTTGTTGGAGGCATTATCGATGATGAAAAAGATAAGTGCAGGCAATTTGAAGACGGTTTGAATGATTCTATCCGAATGTCTGTGGCGGTCCTGCAACATAAACATTTTTCCAAATTAGTTACAGTTGCTCTTACTTGGGAAAGAATTGACAAGGAACAAGCTAGTAGAAATGAAAATAGGTTCAAAAAAGCTCATTCAGATTATGGCGGTCCATACAAAAGGGGGAAGTTGGACAATTCCAAGATTGATAGTGTTCACTGGTCAGCTCAACTTAATAAAAACATATCAGATTTTTCTACTGCTATCACTCCAAGCTACATATGACAAGGCAAGACTCGTATACCTGCTTGTGCACAGTGTGAAAAGAATCACTACGGTACTTGCAGGAAAGCTTTTGTGCTTGGTTTAATGGTGGGGGCTCCGATCACAAAGTGAAGGATTGTCCTAATCCTAACCCTATTTCTTATCCACATACTAAAGGTTCAGTTTAGAAACCTACTACCACTCCTTCTCGAGGGAATAAAGTGCAAGATCTAGAAACACCCAAACAACAGGTGCAGGTGGAGCTAATCAAGCTAGTGGGTCAAGAGCTATAGAACGAGCTTATGCTATAAGACAGAGGGATGACCAAGATGGGAAAAACGTGGTTGTTGGTAAATTTTACTTATTTGGCTTATGTGTTGTTACACTATTTGATCCTAGTTATACACATTCCTAAGTTTTCTCATCACTTGTTGTTCCTGAAAATGTGAAATCTGTGAGACTTGATTGTGATGTGCTTGTCAAAAGTCCTTTGGTTTATTAGGTTATTTGTAATCTGATCTATCGAGGTTGTCCCTTCGGATCATCAGGTTGTTTGTAATCAGATCTATCAAGGTTGTCCCTTCGTGATTCAAAATTGAGTCTTCCTTGCTGCTTGATTGAAATACCATTCCAAGACTATGATGTCATCATCAGTATGAGTTGACTTTATAGATACCATGTATTACTTGATGGTAGGCCAAAGCGTGTGACCTTTAAAGTTCCTACATTTTAACACATTATTATTCAAGGTGAAAGATCATTCGCATCTAATATTATCTTTGCAGTTGTGGCAAGAAAGATGATTAGTCAGGGTTGTGAATCTTATCTTGCTCATGTGGTTGATACATACCTAGAAAGTCCAAGTCTTAAAGATATACCAGTTGTATATGAATTTCCTGATGTTTTCCCTTAAAATATTCCTGGGTTGCCCCTGGAAAGGGAAGTTGAATATCCTATAAAGGTTATTCCTGGAACTACTCCTATTTCTATAACTCCTTACCGAATGGCTCCAGTGGAATTGAAGGAGTTAAAAATTCAATTGCAAGAAATTCTTGAGAAGGGTTTTATTCTCCCAAGTTTTCTCCTTGGGAAGCTCCTATTTTATTTGTGAAAAAAGAAAGATGGCACTCTTCGACTTTGGATTGGTTACCGACAAATGAACAAGGTAACAATTAAGAAATAGATATCCATTGCCTAGGATCGATGATTTATTTAACCAGCTAAAGGGTTCTAGGATGTTCTCAAAAATGTACTTGAGGTCTGGGTATTACCAAGTGCGAGTAAGTGAGCAAAATGTTCCTAAAACTATTTTTACGACCCTGTATGGTCATTATGAATTTTTGGTGATGCCATTTGGATATACAAATGCTCCTGCGGCGCTTATAGATTTAATGAATCATGTATTCAAGCCTTATCTCGATCAATTTGTGGTGGTATTTATTGATAATATTGTAACGACCTAACCGATTATTTTGAGCATTTGCATTTCGTCCAGCTGTTTGAAGTCCTAAGTAGATTCACATGATATATTATGACTTGTGTGAATCGTCGATATTGATTTTCAGGTGATTCGGGATTGATTTGGAAGAATGATTCTCAACTAGGAAGCTTTAAGTTGGAAGAGTCGACCAAATTTGACTTTTGTGTATTTAACCTCGGATCAGAGTTTTGATGGTCCCGTTAGGTTCGGATATTGATTTTAGACTTGGGCGTTTGCCCGAATTTGCATTTGGATGTTTCGAAAAGGTTTTGGCGCTAGTTGGAGAATGTTGATAATTTGAAGGTTTGGAATGTTCATAAGTTTGGCCGAGAGTTGACTTTGATGATAACGGGTTTGGATTATTGTTCTAGGAGTTGGAATAGATTCGATATGTCATTGGAACTTGTATGCAAAATTTGGGTTCATTTTGGGTTGGTTAGGCTTGAATCTGATTCGTGGTTTTGATGTTATTATGTGTGATTTGAGGCCTCGAGTAGGTCCGTATTATGTTTGGGACTTGTTGGTATGTTTCGATTGGGTCACGAGAGGCTCGGGTGAGTTTTGGGGTGGTTTCGGACCATTCCTAGGCCCTTCTTAGTTCCTGGTTTTTGGCTACAGTTGCGTGAATCGCGATCGCGGACCATTGGATCGCGTTCGCGAAGAGAAAATTGCTATTTGGGCCTTGTGAATTGCGATCACGAAAGCCATTCTCGTGATCGCATAGAATAATTTCTATTGTCCCAGGACTCACTTTGAAAGCTTATATCTTGCAATCTGCAAGGGATTTGGAGATGATCCAAAATTAAAAGTTGTAGCCCTTTGTGTCCAATATTCAGAAAATCAAATCGTTTATCATTTGGGGCTTTGTACAAAAAGTTACTATCATTATACTAAAGGCTGTCTAGAAGAGTTGGAAAATATTTGTTGGAGTTTGTTCATCGCGATCGCGAGGACATGACCGCTATCGCAAATGGTGAAAATTGTGCTAGAACCATTTTTAAATCGTGATAGCGAGGTTGGCAACCGTGATCGCGATCGCGAAGGAGGATCCTGGGCAGTGCATTAAAATAGCAAATTTGGGGATTTTGAGTTCATTTTCTTCACTTTTTGAGTTGGGGAGCTCAGATTTAGGCGATGTTGGAGGCGATGTTTACCACATGGATTGGGCTAAGTATTCTCTACTTGGTTTTGATTATAATCCATGATTCCATCTTTGATTTTGGCATTTCGATTATGAATTTTAAAGAGAAATTGGGGATTTTTGTCTAAATTTTCCTAAAGTAAATTTTGAGCTTTGAACATTGATTCGAAGTCGGATTTGAGTGAAATTAGTATGATTGGACTCGTAATTGAATGTGTTATTGGATTTTGTGAGTTTTGTCATGTTCCGAGGTGCAGGTCAGAGATTGACTTTTTGATTGACTTTGAGTATTTGATTAAAGTTTCAACCTTTTTCCATTAGATTTGTTTCCTAAGGCATTATTTGATGTTTATCAGTTGCTTTTGGCTAGTTTCGAGCCATTTGGAGGTTGTTTCACACGGGATGGCATTTCTAGAGTATTGTTTGGCTTGCTTGGTATTGGATTTGACTTGTTCGAGGTAAGTAACATTTCTAAACTTGTAATTGAAGGTAATTATCCCTGGGAATCATGTTATCTGTGGTGTGTCGAGGTGTCGCACATGCTAGGTGACGAGCGTGTGGGCGTGCATCAGGATAATCATGATTCAAGTTCACCTTTAGACTAGTACCAAACTTATTCTATTATCATGTCCTATTATATCCGCGGTTTCCCCTACTTGTTGATTACTTTAGTTGTGATTCATGTTAGAAATCAAGTTTAGGCTATGTGAGTATTCCGTTAAGACATAATGAGGCTATTTCTGTTGTTTTGAGTTATCTGAATTTGCAGTAATTATACACTCAGTCATTGTTCTTTATTTCACATCATATCTCAGTCTCTCTTCATCATTCATTGTTACATCATATGTTATTATTGTTTTTTCCATGTGTGGAGTTGTTGGGCTAAGTGGTATGAGATTGTGTGCCCTTGGGACTTGAGAGGTTGATAACTGAGGTGTGCCTTAGAGCCGTGTTGAGAGTATTATTGTGGATCGGGCTGCATGCTGTAACAGGATATACTGGCTTTATTATTATTATTACTATTATTGTGGATCGGGTTGCATGCCGCATCAGACCTTATTGGCTTTATTATTATTGTGGATTGGGCTGCACGCCACAACAGGACATATTGGCTTTTGATTAGCGCTTGGAAAGGATCCGCTCCTCCGGAGTTTGACATACCAGCAGTGAGCGCATGGACGATGATATATACATGTGCTTTGGCGAGGAGCATATGATCAAGGCACTCGTACAATGCCGAGTTCTTTTGTGTGTGTGATGATGTGGGCAACTGAGACAGACAACTTGAGTATGTTGAGAGTGATGGTACCTTGGGATACCACCGTGAAATCATTCATATGATGCATACTTGGCATGTAGGCATAAAGATGCATTTTTCTCATGCTAGACGGTAATGTGACATATATGATTTGACATATATATTTGACATGTAAGCATAGAGGTGTATATTCTTCATGCGAGGCAGTATATGATAATTGATGACTTGACATGCATATTGACATGTAGGCATATAGATGTACTTTCCTCATGCTAATTGATAAACGAAAAGTCTTATCTGATGTTGTAAATTAGAAAACCCCGTTCTTTTGATAAACTCATGTTTAATTGATTTCACTAGTAAGATTTAGACTTGGGTTGTTATACTTGAAAGGCATGTCTACTTTTACGTATTTGTGAACGAGCTGATCATTACATCTCTTGAGTTATATACCTTTATTACCTTCACTATACAGCTATGAATTGTTAATGGTTATTGGTGATGGGAACTGACCTTCATCCAAGCTCGTCACTACTTTCAACCTGAGGTTATGTTTGTTATTTATTGAGTACATGGGGTCGGTTTTACTCATAATACACTTCTACACCTTGCGTGCAAATCTTGGAGCTGATGTTGCTGTGTATGGTGGGAGCTAGCATTGAAGATGTACCTACATTCTGGTTGCAGCTGCCACTTGCCCTTGGTAGCTTTAGATTTGTAAATTTGCTTATATACATTTCGAACAGATGATGTATTTACTTCGCACAAGCTTAGTAAACTCTAAGTCTTAGAAGCGTATGATTTGTACTACCAATCTTTGGATTAGTGTATAAATATTTAGTTAATTTATGATTAATTTTCTTACTAATCTCATTTAGACTGTGTTGACTATTAGTTGGCTTACCTAAAAGGTTGGATTAGGTTCCATCACGACTAGTTATATTTTGGGTTGTGACTGATATTTTAATATATTCCAAGAATAGTGAAGATCATGATAAATAACACCGGATTGTTTTGCAAATTTTGGAGGAGAAAAAGCTCTATTCCAAGCTTTCCAAATGTAAATTTTTGGCTTAGTGAAGTGGCTTTTCTGAGGAATGTTTTGTTAGCAGAAGGTGTGAAAGTTGATCCTAGTAAGATTCAAGCTATTGTTGAATGGAAACTGCCTAAAAGTTCAACTAAAATAAGAAGTTTTTTGGGCTTAGCGGGATATTATAGATGGTTTGTCAAAGGCTTCTCCATTATATCCTCTCCTTTGACTAAACTTTTGGCGAAGGACGTCAAGTTCGCGTGGGATGAAAAATGCCAGGAGAGCTTTGAAAAGCTCAAATTGTTATTGACTAAAGCTCCTATACTTATTCTATCAACTGAAGGGAAAGAGTATGTGATATATAGTAAGGCTTCTCATCATGGTTTGGGTTGTGTTCTGATGCAAGAAGGGAAAGTGGTTGCGTATGCCTCTCAAAAATTGAAACCATGTGAGTTGAATTATCCTACTTATGACCTTGAACATGCTGCCATAGTGTTTGCTTTGAAAATTTGGAGACGTTAGTTGTATGGAGAAATGTGTCATGTATTCACTGATCACAAGAGTTTAAGTACTTGGGTACACATAATGAGTTGAATTTGAGACAACGTAGATGGCTTGAGCATTTCAAAGATTATGACTGCACAATTGGCTATTATCTGGGTAAGGCCAATGTTGTTGCTGATGCTCTAAGTCGCAAATTCTTTGTCGGTTTATCTCTAAATCCCTTGCCTTTGTTTCTTGAATTAAGATCCAAGAATGTTTGTCTTGCATTTAAAGATGATGGTTTTATTATTTCTAATTTGCAAGTCAAGCCAGTTCTACTTGAACAGGTGAAGGAAGCACAAAAGTTGGATGAAAATCTTATGAAATTTATTAAAGAAGTTCAAAATACAGGAAGGTCTTTTTACGTTGAGGGAAGATGGTGTACTACTTTATCAAAATAAGTTATGTGTTCCTAAGAATGATAACTTGAGGAAAGAAATTTTGAGTGAAGCACACACTTCACCATATTCAATGTATCCTGGAGGCACTAAAATGTGCCAAACCATCAAAGAACACTACTAGTGGAATGGTATGAAGAAATACATTGCAAAGTTTATCTCTAAATGCTTGATTTGTCAATAAATAATGGTCGAGCATCAAGTCCCTGCTAGTTTTATACAACCCTTGTCGATACCAAAGTGGAAATGGGAGAGAATAACAATGAACTTTGTTTCTGGGCTTCAACGCACTCAAGGAAATCGTGATGCAATTTTGGTTATAGTTTATAGGCTAACCAAGAGTGCTCATTTTTTGGCAATCAGAATGTACTACTCACTTGAGCGCTAAGCTAAATTGTACATCAACACGATTCTGAGGATGTGTGGGATCCCGAATTCTATTGTATCTGACCGTGACCCGAGGTTTACATCCAGATTTTGGACTGGCTTGCAATACTCTCTGGGTACCATGTTGAACTTTAGTACTTCTTTCCATCCTCAGACAGACGACCAGTCTGAGAGGGTAATACAATCTTGGAAGATATGCTTCGAGCCTGCATTTTTGAGTTTGAGGGTAGTTGGGACAAATGCTCATCCATGATAGAATTTGCTTATAATAATAGCTACCAATCAAGTATAGGCATGCCTCCTTATGAAGCTTTATATGGAAAAAATGTAGAACTCCTCTTTGCTTAAATAAGATTGGTGCAAGGAAATCGGTTGGTCCTGAAATTGTCCAACAAACTGAAGATAAAGTAAAATTTATCAAGGATCGTTTAGAAATTATTTCGGATAGACAAAAGTATTATTCTCACCTTTAGAGTCGTGAAATTCAGTATCAAGTTGGGGATAAGGTATTTTTAAAGGTTTTTCCATGGAAGAAGAATATGAGATTTGGCCAAAAAGATAAACTTAGTCCTCGATTTATTGGACCATGTGAAGTGCTTGAGAAATTTGGCCCAGTTGCATATAAACTAGCTCTTCCACCAGAGTTAGACAAGATCCACAACGCCTCCCATGTTTCTATTCTTATAAGATACCGCTCAGATGCATCTCATGTTCTTCCTGATGAATCTATTGGGGTCAATTCTGACTTGACATATGAAGAAGAACCTATCCAAATCTTAGCGCGTAAGATAAAAGATCTTATAAATAAGAGAATCCCCTTAGTGAAAGTCCTTTGGAGAAATCATTACGGGAAGGATGCTAATTGAGAGCGAGAAGAGGATATGCGAGTTCGATATCCACATTTGCTTCGGGACTAGTATAAGGTAAATCTATGGATAAAATTTATTTAATGGGGAGAGAGTTGTAACACCCCAGAGTTTTTAGACTAATATCTGCATTCTCAATTAACCTTTTTTATTATGAGGATAGATTTTACTTCGCACTTCCTACACGTGAATTTGACGATATATGAAAATTGCTTACTTTAGATTGTGTTAATATTGACAAAGAAGTTTCATGGGGTTTTATGTTTAACACTTAATATTATTTTGATATGTTTAACACTTTATATATATATATATATATATATAAAA
>AWOL01S0063923.1:41609-61024 GCA_000715115.1 Nicotiana otophora
AAAATATTTTGGGCAGAAAAATTCCCATATTAATCAAAAGATATTTAGTAGTTTGGGTACCCACCCTTTTCATATATATCCAAAGTTTATATATATTACTTTTGTGGCATGCTTTTCCATAACCTCCTCTCATTTTTGTCATTCCTTCATACCAAATAAAACCCCAACCCTCTCTACTTCTTATCCTGTGAAATACTACACGAAAACCATAAAACCAAACTAGTTCTTGGTGAAGCTCAAGTTACTTCTCTATTTTGTGGTAAATTACTTAACCCACTCTTACACTAGACAATTGTTAATGTTTTCATCATATCACCTTGTATAAAACTTCAATTTAAGTGTGCTAAACTTTTCTGGAAAGCTATTTCTTAGCTCTATAACCTTTGTTCATGCACCAAAACCTAATTTTTCTTGTATTTACCCGAAAAGGTATGATAAAGTACTGGGCAAGTGCTAACTAGATTTTCTGTTTTACAAACCCTTCATGTATTACTGTTAGTATTTTGATTATAACTCTTCGTAAAAAGACGATATAGGGGGGATTCAAGGATCTTAGGAACCCTAAGACATATATCTATCATGAAGACCATAAAGTATAGTGTTTCCGTTTACATCTTCAAAACTGATCCACAACACAAGACAGTGGTACTGTCCAGAATTTTTATTTTAAATATTTAGGGTTATTTTTACCGATATCATGTTTAGTATAACATGTTGGAATCACTTTACTTATATAGATATTTGATTATGTATCCGAACCCGATAACATCGAAGTTAACTGCTTGTCAAACCTATGAACTTTTCAAACCTTCAAATTGTCAACTTTCGCCAAATAGAGCCAAAACCTTCTAGAAACATCCTAATATGAATCGAGTCATACGCCTAATTCCAAATTCGTCATTCGAACCTATTGGAACCATCAAAACGTGAATTCGAGACCGTTTAAACAAAACTCAAATCTTGGTCAACTCTTCAACATTAAGCCCTATAAAATACAATTTCTCTTCCAAATCAATTCCGAACCTATCGAACCTCGAAACCAACCATACATGCAAGTCGTAATACATCATACGAAGCTACTCAAGACCTCAATCAACTGAATGGAAGGCTAATGCTTAAAACGACCGATCGGGTCATTATATTCTCCCCCACTTAAATATATGTTCGTCGTAGAACGTGCTAAGAGTCGTTCCAAAGCTATCCAACCACTATATAAACTCACAATACACATACCCATGGGTGATCTTACGTCATCTCAATCCATATAAACCCGTCAACACGACCTAACTGATAGTTCTTTCTTCAACCTTAGTCCACAAACCTTGGGACTCAATCTCCAACATTCGAAATTCATTATAAGACGCTATTCTCACATCTATACACTGTATAAGTCTAAAGAAGTTGTATCAAGCGATAACTATATTCCAAGATATAATCACATGGCATACCACGTAACTCAGATACCCAGAGCAATAACTTCCGACCATAATAGTTGCTCATTAACAAATGCGGTACCGGCGACATACCTCATATTCAATAAAACCTTGTTCTGAACCTTCATACACTGCCATGGATGAAAAAAACATGTAGAAACTCATAACCACTCACCATATCAACAAGTCGTGAAGCTCTCTCACCCGCCAAGAATCATAGACAAATTCTAAGCTGACTAGTGACATTACTCTTCCACACATACCTTAACCAAATCAACTGGCTCAAATTCCAGGTCCTAAAATCTCATTTTACCCAGTGCAAGCTACTCGACTGACAGGATACACCAATGACACCTAGAGCTACATAAGATGCAATCTGTGCACCAAACAAGCAACAACTCAAAAGTAACCAATGATGGAAGGAGAACTTAATGAGAGAACCATCCTGCAAGCTCAGCAGATACCACCACAAAGCAAAATACTATGAACCCATCTCATAGAGGAGAAACAAAACCCATAAAATAAGAACAAAGGATCATATCCCAACATAACTCCCCTGCGATGCATAACCCGATCCAAACATATGGTCCACATGGAATACCCATTGCCCAAATTCTCATACTCACCAAACACGTGTATCAACAGTAAGCACTCAAAATGCATGACCATAACCATGGAGAAACAGATAACACAATATACCACAGACAGGAAAACCATAACCAAGAAGCAATAAACCATTCAACACCTCAAGAGCCATCTCGCTCAAGTTGTGCCACAAGGCCAAAACAGAACCACATCATGTGTGTAAATAGTCAACAGTCTCACAACCCATCCTAGCATAGGAGAGTAACACTTGGAACATATGTCACGACCCCAAAATCCCACCTTAGGTAGTCGTGATAGCACCTAGTCTCTAAGACTAGGTAAGCCTAACACACATTGAGAATTTAACAGAATTAAGGAATAAGATATAAAATTAAACTAATAATTATCACAATAAAACCAAAACAGATCAACAGGTACAAAATCCCCAAAACAGGTGGAACTGAGTCATAAGCTCTAAAGAAATACATTAGAAATCTCTAATTACAACACTGTTCGATATGAAGATAAACAGTAGCAAAGGCAATAACAGAAGGTGACTCTAAGGCCCACGAGCGTCAAGCAGGTATACCTTGAAGTCTCTGAAATGACTGAGTCAACTCATTGGCGTCCGTCACGAGCAAAAGAACCTGGATTTGCACAAAAAATGTACAGAAGCGTAGCATCAGTACACCACAACGGTACCCAGTAATTATCAAGCCTAACCTCGGTAGAGTAGTGACGAGACCAGGTCAAAACACCTACTAGAAATAGGAACATGTGCAGAATATTAATTTAATCTAACAACGGGGAAGTAAAGGCAATAAATGACAATAAGGCAATTTCTCACACAAGGCTACCAACGGAAATGGAAGAAACAAATGACAACAAAGAGTGTACATATGATAAAGACAACAAGTAACCAATTACAATCAAAATACGAATAGAATGAGGTAAGGAAACAAAAACAATAACCGTTCAAATCAAGAAGCCTTTCCAATATAGGATGTACAACAAGAATCACACCGAGGTACCACACCTCATATTCACACTTCACCAATCACAATCACAATCTTCCTTATATCGCCGCGGGAGTCTTACATATATTGTTGATAACATTTTCCCCGAAATAGCTTCGCGCGCTTTAGCCCCCTTATCTCACCACGTGGCTTCAAGTAATTCCCTTACTAGCAACACGCGTATGAATCCCACCTTACCTCGCCACATGCGCATCAATAACCCCCCATACTGCCGCTTACACATCAATATCACAACATGATATTTGTCTTAAAGTATATATATTTATATGTATATCGCCTCATATTTTACTCATGTTTTGTGGATTTCGGATGTGAACTGTATTGATTCATGCTTATTTATGGTGTTTTTATATGTAGGAATCATCCAGAGGCAATAGGGGGCGAAAGGTGTGACATCAGAGCCAAAAAGAAGAAAACGTTGAAAATGGTGATTTCTAGGGCCACAGGCAGCGTAGGGCGCTACTTGTTGCCCAATTACAAGAATGTTAATTTTCCCAGTGCCAAGGCTAGCGCCCCACGCTACCATGGACGCTGCTAACGGGAAACATCTCCTACTTCGCCCGGGGTAAGGTTATTTCGGCCCAAGACTCCCCAACTCGTATAAAAGTAAGTCTAAATCTAATTTGGAGGATATCTAACATACTTTGAAGGAGAATTCACGTGGAAGAACATACACCACGCTTGGAGGAGGCTTGTAACTAGTTTTTATTCTTTTCTCTTCTTTTAGTTTCATATTTCATTAGTTCTAGAGTTGTGGGGTGCTACATGAATGTTTTAGTTTGAAGCTTGAATTATTCTTATTATTTTATCATATTGGTTTATTTATTCAATCTTGCGCTTAATTATTTGATTGCGTGATCACCTATTAAGTACTATCTACGAATCTAGGATTGAGCTCGGTAGAGGAAATTCTAGATGCATATAAGATTGAGTAGGGCGAGATCTTGAACCTGATTAACGGGGAACGGAATTGCGGTTAGTGTAAGGATATACCTAATCGCCTTGCTTGGTTATTATACGGGAATTATAAATGCGTTCTTGTTAATCCAAATTCCAAAGGAATATAGGCGTTAGGTTAACTTGAATAGGCGAGTAGTTCTTCGGGAGAAGGCTACGAGTAATATTAACCCTGTCAACCGATAAACCAGATAAATTAATTAGACAATTTAAGTGGAAGACTCAACGGGATTGTTAGCTAACCCATAGCTCTAGAATATTGGCTCCCATTGAATTCGTGTCTAATTTCGCCAACTTGTTTCCTTTAGTCTCTTAGTTTATTACTCTAGATTAGTTTTAGTTAAATATTCATAGTTAGATATTTGCTTGGATAGATTAATTGTGTTAGTTTAATTTAGTAAATAGTTAATCGCAAGTCCTTGTGGGTACAATATCTGGACTTGCAATCCTATATTACTTGTACGACCACGTACACTTGCGTGTGCGTTTGGGAGAAACAAGACAATAATCAACTCGCACCACATGTGCCCATGTGCCACAATACTGCCAAAACCAACAATACTAATGTCACCACAACACATAGCCCACGACTCAAACACAATGTACACAAGAATCTCAATAACAACAAAATGAATTGAAAAATAACTCAACAAGGAAAGATATTCCAATAATCAACAACTTCAACAACAAAACATGTTAATAGCTCTCAACAACAACAACTATAATGAGTTCAACAATGAAAGGTATTTCCATGAAATGGAAACTTCAATTAAAATGCATAACATAGGTTCAGCAACAAAAGAGATAGCATGAAATAGCAACTACTAATATATGCATGAGAATAACTCAACAATGGGTAAAATAGCATGTAATAACATCTACTACTAAATGCATATAAGACTAACCTCGACAAAGGAAAATAGAACATGTAATGACAACTTCAATTAAAGCATGTATATCACGACCCCAAACTCCCTATGTAGGATGTCGTGATGGAACCTAGTATCTACAACTAGGTAAGCCGATTACTATAACAATTAAGCCAGTTTTTAACCATGATAAATTGAAACAAAGTTTAATATGAATACCGAAACAAGAGCGAAATAAGCCTACTTGGCAATAATCATAACAACCTCCTAAGACTGGTAATACAGAGTCATGAACTCTAGCTAGGTACATGGAAATATCTCAAAGATCAAAATACGATAATGTTCAAATAACAAGCTGACATTACAATGAAAGGAAAGAATTCCAAGGGACTGCGATGACCGAGCGACTCTACCTTGAATCCTCGCGACCAATAAGCTAACTCTGCACGAGTCCGATATCTCAAATACCTAGCTCTGCACAAAAATATGCAGAAGTGTAGTATGAGTACATCACGGTCAGTACTCAGTAAGTATCAAGACTAACCTCGGTGGAGTAGTAGCGAGGTACAAGTCAAGAAACCCACTAGACAAAATAACCTGTGTAGTGTAGAACTATAAAGCTAATAAAGGAAAGAATGAATCAGTAAATGGAAACAAGAATCAACATGTGATATAAATAGTAAAGCAATCAGAACACCGTGAAAGTACCATTGAAATCAAATAAGGAATACAAATGACAACCAATTAATCAAGCCGTTTTAACACAAGTTCGCAACAAATAAACCGTGATACCTCATCTCATAGCCATAATTCACGTGTCTCAACCCACAGTCATACGCTCATGGCACCTTATGCCCATATCTAGAATTACAACTGCACGAATAGCTCACGACACCTTGTGCCCAAGCTATGAGTATGATGTCCCCCATCGTTGTTCTCCACTCCCCAGTGTTTCATGTGCCTATATCAAGGAATGTTCGCACATCGTACTACAAAATGAGAAAGGCCTAAGGATTAAAGGAATGACGCACATAGTAGGCATAATTGTGTGAGGTGCCCAATTGTCCTCGTAATGGACGAAGGAAAAGTCAAGGATACGACCAAGGTAAGCAAGGTCATAGATTTGGCCTCGAGAGTCATGGTTGTTGTTGTTTCATGTATATGGTACAATGTGGTGTTATATATATATGTTGTTTAGGATCTAGCAGGTGGTTAGGCCCAATTGCAGAGGAAACTCTATCGAAATTGCTGAAATATTTGAGAGTTAGTCAAATTTCGGAGCTTAAGATGTGTGGAAGAAGAAACGAGTTATGTTAAGTGTTTGGGGACAGACTCTACTCCTCATTCAAGGATGAATGATCCTACGTGGGGGAGAATTTAAGGCCCCGTAAAATTTTACAAAGGAATTTAAGGTTTCGTGGTGCTGAGGTAGGCTAATGGGTTTGAGGATTGTAGAAAACGAGCCACGGTACAGACTTTTTGGGTTGAATAATGCACTAAAGTGTTGATGGGAATTTTTGGCAGAAGAATACGATTCTACGGTCAATTTCGCAATCGCAGAATGGTTCCGCGGACCGCATAAGCATCGCAAAGTGAAACAAAGAACGAGCAAATTTTGAAAAAACCATTCTTCTATCGCATAAATGATTCTGCTATCGCATAATCGATTCTGCTGCCCACATAACGATTCTGCTGCCACATAATTGATTCGGCTGCCGACATAGTCGATTCTGCTGCCCACATAACGTTTCTGCTACCACATAATTGACTTCGGGGCTCAGTTTTGGAAAATTTCTTATCCGACCCTATTTTTCTATAAGACCTTAGGGGGGGTCATTTTAAAATGAGAGAAGAAGAAGACCTAGCATGCTAATAATCCATTCTTGCCCGAATCTTCAAGAATCAAGGAAGCGAATCACAAGATCTTCATCTAAGAGGTAAGGTTCTACTCCCTAGCCCTAAATTTCGGGATCTGGACTAAAGGTAGGTCATGAGGAGTATGATTCTTAGGTGTGGGAGTTTCTCCTTGTGCATGAATGTAACCATAAGGGTGGTAGGGAGGTTATTTAACTAAAAGGAGCAAACTCTTGGTATTGAATTGGTTGTGGGGTGAAGAAAATCTTGTAGAAGAACCTTGTAGTCAAATTTGCACACCAAGTGTTTGATGAAATGCATAAATGAGGTGAACCCAGGAATATCTTCCTAATTATGATTCACTTTTGTTATGCTTCTAAATAGATTGGAGTTGTTAGGATTTTCGGAACATTGTATTAATCTAAGGAAAGGTCAAGCAATGTATGTTGGCTAATATTTCTCCCTTAAATCGAATTCCATAATGTTCCCATAAGTTTCAAGTATGGTTGTCTCAAGTTCGTAATTCCTATATTCTGGATTATCCCTTATAAACTTGACTATTCCGAACGAGCCTTATGTCAAAAGGTATATGTTCAAAGTATGGGTTGCATATTAAAAATTTATGGCTTTGAGTCGTATTTCAAATGAAAGCTAGTATGCCAACTTGTATGAGAAAAACTTGATATGCCTAAGTCTCTTAATTGCTCATAGGTGTACCTAAGGTCTTGATTAAAACTGTCTTGTTGTTGATAATCTATAAAAATACTTAAAAATAAAATAAGTGAATTGGGGAAATAGGGTGTGGCCAGCGTGCCAAGAATGAAAGTTATACTTGTGGGTAGTGGTGCCAATGAAATTAGATGATGTGAGAGAGGTTAAGAAATAAGCCTTTATTTAACCGTTTTAAAATGACTTCAAAAATAGAAAAAGCTTATGTACTCAAGTAGTGCCCATATGTCGGTGTTTTAACAAATTCTATGCTTTGTAAGTAGTTTTCAATGTATTTTGCGTTATTACATATTCATGTGTGGAAATTGTGTATTGCCCTTTTCAGGGAAATATATTTCAATAATAAATGGTATGTAACTTGTTTATGATTGTAACTTGCGCATCAATTGCCAATCACTTTACTCCATTTCTTGGAAAGAAATATATTGTGTTTAAGGCCTTCATTTCTAACGAAAATAAAGTTGTGATTTCTGGAATATTATATATATTGATATTTATGATGATGATCCATGGAAGGAAAGATATTAAAGTGTGGAATATGAAATACTGCCACCGTACCTTGAATAAAGAATCTTGTGAATAGCCAAAAGAGCCAAGGAAATATTATTGTTGTGATTAGTTGAAAATACTAGTGGAGATTTATATAATATGAAAGATGATGAGGTAAATACATTTGTACATATGTTACCTTTGAGTGCAAAAACAAAAATAATATTTTTGGGAGTATCATTAGCAAATCGAGGAATGGTGGGTTGTAAAAACCCACACCTAAAACTACATGTGCCGATGCAGGAGTGGATTGTGATTATTCTTCTTATTTGGGATGTGATTGATGGGTTGATATTATTCCCCTTAATTGGGATGAAACTGATAATAGTTGTGAATTGGAAAAGTCAACCCACATGGCATATGTGGGAAGGCGACCTAGCCAATCGGGTCGAGATTGGACGCCATGTTGCGCACATGGTGGTACTACTCTTGGTAACACCTTTTTTTCGCATCACATGTTAAGCCACATTGTTCATGGGGAGATGGCCTAGACGATCGGGCGTGATCGAATTCCGTGCCAAAAACACAGTGGTACATCAATTCTAATAATCTCCCAACAAAAAATATATATTTATTTTGTTTTTCGAAAATTATTATGTTTTAACTGGACAATTGGATATGGTTGATTGTGACTTGCTATTTCTATGGTTTTCCATTTCTTATATGGGCATTCTATTTTGAAAGAGGACATTTAGATTTACATACTAGTACTATTCCATATGTACTACATTCCTTTTGTCGGGGGCGCTGCATCTTCAATGGATGCAGGTGGTTCATCAACGGGCAACTTTGGTCCTCGTTAGCAGTTACTCTCGATTCAGCAGGTTTTGGTGAGCCCTACTCTATTCCGGACATGATATCATTTGATGTTGTACTTTGTGTTTTGAGGTATAGCCGGGGCCTTGTTGCCGGTATTTCCATATTATTCTTATATTGTACTTAGAGGCTCCGTAGAAAGGTTGTGGGTGGTGTTTAATATGGGGAATTGAACTAGAAATATTGGTCTTTGGCAAACATGTTTTTTATTATATCTATAAACTTGTAATATTTTGGAAATTATGAATGAAGCTACTAATGGAAATGAAATGGGAGTTGTTAATAAAAGCTTTTCAGTATTTGATTAATGGAGTGCATCTCCTCTTTATTCATGGATGAGTTTGGGTAGAAGAAATCTAGTAGGCTTGCTCGGCCGGGTTCACTCGGTTGAGCGCCGATCGCGCTCCCCAAGGTCGGGGCATGACAAACTTGGTATCAGAGCCTAAGGTTTTAAAGTGTCCTAGGATGTCTCGGAGCCGTGTCTAGTAGAGTCCTTCTTATCGGTGTGTTGTCGACCACATCTCTAATGGGGAGGCTACTTGGACATTTAGGAATTTCACAATTCTTTGATACTCCAGATCGTGCGATAGAGCGCAAGATAGGAAGCTAATTTCTTCGCCATGTCTCATTTTCCAGATGAGTAATCCACGAGTTCGAAGCAGCAAGGAGGGAATGACCGCGCCATTGAATCTGAGGGAGATTACACAAGAGTTTGTTGGGAGAATGCGTCGAGCCATGGAGGGATTGGAAGAACTTGTTGCTAAGGGAAGTGTCCTTGTTCCTACCAATGACACCGCACCACTGGATCGTGTGGTGAGAGAACCTAAGAAACAAAAGAGGGTTGTTCGTGCTAATGAACCAGAGTGTTTGATTTGCAAGAAGCGATACTTGGGAACATGTTGGATGACTCTCAAAATATGTTATGGCTGTGGAAAGAGGGGGAACAAAACGAACAAATGCCCTAGGTTAGGTACACCCATCCCAGTCTACCCGATGTGCGAGAATGAACATTTGGCATCGTGTTGTGAGTATGATCAGCAGCATGTTAGGGGTGGCAGGTTCAGGAAATTCCAAAGGCCCACACAGCAAACTGGTACGGGGTTTGTTACTCCCACATTGGAGTCCTAGAGGGAGGATAAGGGGGATGCTTATGATGTATGCAAAAAGGGTGAATATTAGGTCAGTAGGGCAAGTCAGTTTAGTGGACCTCATCCCTGTTGTGTGAAGTATGGGAGATGTCATTCGGGAGTATGTCACTATGGTACCAATGTATGATACAAGTGTGGTATGAGGGGTCACATTCAGAGAGATTATCATTCGTCTCACTAGAGCATGGGCGAGGGTGCAACACAACCATCCAACTCTGCAGCTACTACATCCACAACGCCTCCCCCAGCTAGAGGCAGTATACCGCCCGCAGGGCGTGGAGCAGCTAGGGGTGGTATTCAGAGCTTGGGAGCACCCAACAGGTTTTATGCTATTACGAGGCGTCAAAAGTCGGAGGCTTCTCCTGATGTGGTTACAAGTATATTGACTGTCTAATCTCATGATGTATATGCCCTTATTTATCCTGGTTCCAGCTTGTCATATGTCATTCCTTATGTTGCTATAGAATTTGGCATAGAACCGGAAATACTTTATGAGTCGTTCTCTGTATCTACTCTTTGAACTAGATGTATCATTTGTGAAGCCTCTTTATCTCAATTATCTTACTTACAACCTCTCGAGGAATTGAGTTCTATAATTATTTCCTTGAATTGAGTTATAACCCTGGGCTAATACTTCCCACTTGTTTCCCTAAATTCTCAATAAGGGACTATACCTGATGAATTTCTTACCGGACCTTTTGATTTGAATGGATACCATCTGCTCACTTGTGCCTATGCACGCACCATCATTATATTTACCTATGCGGTATCAAATCTAATGTAAAGCAGCCTAGTGTTGAGATCCTTCTTCAGTCACTCTTTTTCTCTCTGGTGTAATTGGCTCATATGGTTTGGACAATCACTTTGCTCCATTGTTAATATTATCATGAATCTTTTTCACCGTCTAGTAACATGAGAGCATATCTCAGCACCTATCATATGTGTACCTGTCAATTGAAAGGGGTCACTTGTCCGCATAAAATTTTCATGGGAATTTGAGATTTTCACAAATTCGTCATAGAAAGATCTTTTATTCGCCCATCTCAGTATGGAATTCATGTCCACCTAGATCATGCCTCACTGATTAACTCACTTTGTTACTAGTATTGTAGTTACCCATGAAGTGGCCTGGTATTGCAGATCGAGAGTTATTATGGCAAAAAATAGGTCTATCTCATAGCAAAGTGTTCATTCTCTCTAACCAATATATGATTTCATCCCAACATTAATATGTCCTAGCTACATGGTTTCACTTTTGTGTGGTTGAAAGTTAAGCAGCCTTATTGCGACTTTTCCCTCCCCACTTCAGGTGGATGTTTCAGATTCTGGCACATATGATGAGCATATTGAGCTGAAAGACAAGTTTGTCGTATTTCTAGTCCTCTCATATAGTATCAATGATCGGGAAGGGTTAAGCTGCCAGGATGATAATAATCTCACAAGTGTTCATCTACTTTTTCAATCTCATGGGTTGTGGCATAGATTCCTTGTGTCAAATATTGTTAAGAGCATAATGCAACTTCATACATTTTGAAACCCATATTACATTCAGGGTGCCAGAATATTCTCATTTCGAGTTAAACTAATTTTTCCTACACTCCAGGAGGTGACTGGTGTCACATACTTGGCTATTCCTCCTTGAGGCGTACTATTGGCGAACAAGGTACGTATGGAATAAAGCAATTATTATTGTCGTTCTAATAACTCATAGTCTTCTAAGAATAACTGATGTTATTGTGTTTATCTTCCCGATCATGCCTCCCATATGTCACATGTCTAAAAGGACTCACTTTTTTTACATCTCCAGATCATGTACACGTTTCCGCGTTATCAATGTGTACTAGGCAACTCTATGCCTCATTTGTTGAATTTATGATGTCATCACAATGATTAATCATGCCAGCACTATTGGTAGTATCCTTCATGTCTCTTAGTATATAACTTCCTGAAATACCTTTCTCGGCATGTTGATGGATTCTTGAATAATTCAAGCCAAATCTCGAACCTCGCTGTGGTCAATTTTGCGATCGCAAAACGATTCCGCGGACTGCATAAGCATTGCTACGTGGAACAGAGAACGGGCAAATTTTGAAAAACCCATTCTGCTATCGCATAATTGATTCTGCTATCGCATAATTGATTATGCTATCGCATAACAATTTTGCTACCACATAATTGATTCTGCTGCCCATACAACAAGTCTGCTACCACATAAATGACTTAGGTGTGGGAGTTTCTCATTGTGCATGAATGTAACCATAAGGGTGGTAGGAAGGTTATTTAACTAAAAGGAGAAAACTCTTGGTATTGAATTGGTTGTGGGGTAAAGAAAATCTTGTAGAAGAACCTTGTAGTCAAATTTGCACATCAAGTGTTTGATGAAATGCTTAAATGAGGTGAACCCAGGAATATCTTCCTAATTATGATTCGCTTTTGTTATGCTTCTAAATAGATTGAAGTTGTTAGGATTTTCGAAACATTGTATTAATCTAAGAAAAGCTCAAGCAAGGTATGTTGGCTAACATTCCTCTCTTAAAATCGAATTCTATAATGTTCCCATAAGTTTCAAGTATGGTTGGCTCAAGTTCGTAATTCCTATGTTCTGGGTTATCCCTTATAAACTTGACTATTCTGAATGAGCCTTATGTCAAAAGGTATATGTTCAAAGTATGGGTTGCATATTAAAATGTTATGGCTTTGAGTCGTATTTCAAATGAAAGCTAGTATGCCAACTTGTGTGAGAAAAACTTGATATGCCAAAGTCTCTTAATTGCTCATAGGTGTACCTAAGGTCTTTATTGAAAATGTCTTATTGTTGATAATCTATAAAGATGCTTAAAACTAAAATAAGTGAATTGGGGAAATAGGGTGTGGCCAACGTGCCAAGAATGAAAGTTATACTTGTGGGTAGTGGTGCCAATGAAATTAGATGATGTGAGAGAGGTTAAGAAATAAGCCTTTATTCAATTGTTTTAAAATGACTTCAAAAATAGAATTGCCTAAAAGCTTATGTACTCAAGTCGTGCCCATATGTCGGTGTTTTAACAAATGCTATGCTTTGTAAGTGTTTTTCAATATTTTTTGCGTTATTACATATTCATGTGTGAAAATTGTGTATTGCCCTTTTTGGGGAAAAGTATTTCAATAATAAATGGTGTGTCACTTGTTTATGATTGTAACTTGCGCATCAATTGCCAATCATTTTACTCCATTTCTTGGAAAGCAATCTATTGTGTCTAAAGCCTTCATTTCTGACGAACCTAAAGTTGTGATTTTCGGAATATTATATATGTTGATATTTATGATTATGATCTATGGAATGAAAGATATTAAAGTGTGAAATATGAAATACGGCCACCGTACCTTGAATAAAGAATCTTGTGAATGGCCAAAAGAGCCAAGGAAATATTTTTGTTGTGATTGGTTGAAAATACTAGTGGAGATTTATACAATGTGAAAGGTGATGAGGTAAATATATTTGTACCTATGTTACCTTTGTGTGCAAAAATAAAAATAATATTTTTGGGAGTATCATTAGCAAACCGAGGAAGGGTGGGTTGTAAAAACTCACACCTAAAACTACACGTGGCGGTGCGGCTGTGATTATTCCCTTTATTTGGGATGTGATTGATGGGTTGATATGATTCCCCTTAATTGAGATAAAACTGATAATAGTTGTGAATTGGAAAAGTTAACCTACACGACATATGTGGGAAGGCGGCCTAGCTGATCAGGTGGAGATCGGACGTCATGTTGCGCACATGGTGGTACTACTCTTGGTAACACCTTTTGTTTCGCATCACATGTCAAGCCACATTGTTCATGGGGAGATGGCCTAGACGATCGGGCGTGATCAGATTCCGTGCCAACAACATGGTGGTATATCGGTTCTAATAATCTCCCAACAAAAAATATATATTAATTTCGTTTTTCGAAAATTATTATGTTTTAACTGGACAATTGGATATGGTTGATTGTGACTTGCTATTTCTATGGTTTTTCATTTCTTATATGGGCATTCTATTTTGAAAGAGGACATTTAGATTTACATACTAGTACTGTTCCATATTTACTAACGTCCTTTTTGTTGGAGGCACTACATCTTCAATGGATGCATGTGGTTCATGAGCGGGCAACATTGGTCCTCGTTAGCAGTTACTCCCTATTCAACAAGTTTTGGTGAGCCCTACTCTATTCCGGGCCTGATATCATTTGATGTTGTACTTTGTGTTTTGAGGTATAGTCAGGGCCTTGTTGCCGGCATTTTCATATTTCTCTTCTATTGTACTTAGAGGCTCCGTAGACAGTTTGTAGGTGGTGTTTGATGTAGGGAAGTGAACTAAAAATATTGGTATTTGGCAAATATATTTTTCATTATATCTATAAACATGTAATATTTTGGAAATTATGAATGAAGCTACTAATGGAAATAAAATGGGAGTTGTTAATGAAATCTTTTTAGTGTTTGATTAATGGAATGCATCTCCTCTTTATTCATGGATGAGCTTGGGTAGAAGAAATCTAGCAGGCTTGCTTGGCTGGGTTCACTTGGTTGAGCGATGGTCGTGTTCCCCGAGGTCGGGGCGTGACAGTGTGGTCACATGTTTACAAGCATAATCCTCTCGGCATGGTCACAGGCTCAATAGCAACATGAAGATAGATAATACAAGAACACATGGGCACACTACAACATTTTAGGCGTCTAGCCACCCCCGAGAAGTGTGGCCTAAGATGCCAAGAAGTGTAGCATATGATCAAAGGCAACACTTTATGACTTTAGGCAACGCTTTTGGTGCGGTGGCCTAAAGTACCGTAACCTTTGACTATTGGCCACGCTTTGTTGGTGTTTCCTTAGAAGCTATGCTTTAAGTGTGGCCGATATGGTACAAAGGCCACACTTATATTTTCTCATATAGCCACATTTTTATGACATAAGGCTATATATTTGAAGCGTGATCTTTGTCACCTTATAGACCACGCTTTTAAAGCGTGGCTTCTAAAGCAACATGTATCATGAACAATGTTAGATTGACAATCCCTATGGCCACATTTCCTAAGATTGACAATTTTGTCTATACTATAAAGTAATTTTTTAAATATTTATATTAGCCACAATTTTGTGGATAAAAAATTATATTTGTTTACATTAAGTTCTGCATTCACATTTATTTCAAGCATATTTATGATCTCAAGTATTAAAGTAGATAATAAGTAACAGAATAGAAATAATTAAAATGCATATAATTGAAACAAACTTCAATAAAGAAACATACTCTGTGTACTACCCATAGTAATAAACCATTGCTTCAAGAAGTTCACTAGCAAAGAACTCTACAAAACCGAATGTATTCACATACATAGTATCAATAATAATAAACATCACAATTGTTCAAAGGGTCTTCACCATCTGCTTTAATAGATCAAATTTCTTTGTGGCCACTATTTCCAATTGCATCACCCGCATTTTCCTACACATTCAAAATGAAATTAAAAATTAGAAATAAACCTATATATTGTATGCCCTGGTTATATCTCACTAAGAACTAATGAGATTTATTTTCAGTAATATAACATAACTAAGTTAAATACAAAAAAGATGTACAAGTGAAATAGAAGCAAAAATGTGAATTAACATACACTTTACTTAAAATTCTTGTTCACTTATCTCAACTTGCATCTACAAATTAACTTGCGATTCTTACATTAGATAAGGATCAAATATAAAAGTGCAATAGCTAGCCAAGGTGAATTCGGTCCTAACATATATGGCAACTAATCTAGCAAACTAGATAATCTATAATAAATTTCTAACTTGTTTGATGAGGAAGTGAACTAAAATCTCCCATAATGCTGGCGGATATCAACTTATGTGAATTTCATGTCAACAACAAATCTGTTTATCCCTGAACATTGATCTGGGGTAAAGACTTTCCACCATTTTACTGAACCATAAGCTAAGATCATTGCTACATACAGTGGAACTACAACAGTGAGAACATGGTAAAGGTCTGAAAGTGATATTATTTTTTTTCTTAACTGATAAAACTCAGCAAAAAGACTCAAAAAAATTTTCAAATCACAAAACAAAAGGCACATATCAAAAAACGACATTGATCATAAAACACATTGGCATTTTGTATTAAATGAAAGAAAATGAAAAACACCCAAACTTTCCCTCAGTAACCCCTCTGTTCTCTCAAGATAACTGCAGCTTGAAAAGAGCTATTAGTCCTATTACTAATTTTTGGTTGAGTTTAAAAGGAGAATTAGATGTAAATAAAAAGAGGTTTTTGTGGGAAATGACATAAGTGATATGATATATTTATGGGAATTAAACTCACTATAAAATAGACAGATAACAAGGGCCTTCCACTGAAACACTAACATGTTTCAGTTGATAACATCTAATGAAGAGAAATTATATTGATGGTAGATATCAAACAGAAGCTCGTTACCAAAGTTGAATTCTTTCCATAACCAAATACCTTAACTAGATCATGTTTCGCTGAAAAGAGCTAATTGTTTCGTGTGGTAAAATGTGGCACTAACAGATGCTTTGTTAACAAAGAATCACATATCTTTTTCTTTTAACAAGAGGAAAATGAAGTTATTTTGGAGCCATCATTATTGCCGCTAAAGCGAATATTTATTCCCGATAGAATTCTTTTTGCACTAGCGTTATCATGTAACAGAACCATCAAAAGCAAATAATTTAGAAAAGCATAATTTTGTAAGTTAAGATTGAGGTAGTTTTTGGAAGTGTGAAATATAAATACCTTTTCAAGACTCGGAGCATGAGTTGAGCCACAAGAATATGGTAGATCTTGGCCTCTTATAGCTCGTGCACTACTTGCATCAACTGGTGAAGGAATATTAGATCCAGCACACCCTTGTATATCATGAAAATCCAGTTCAGGGTTGTTTTGCACCAATTGACTAAGAAAATATCGCATTTCTTCTGTAACGACTCGGCCGGTTGTTTTGAGTATTACCATCCCATTTTCCCTATCTACTGCTTAATTTATGCTTTACTATTATTGTATGACTTGCCGGGGTAATTGGCTCGGGTCCGGAAGGATTTCGGAGTAAAATGAGATACTTAGTCTCATAACTAAAAACTTAAGGTGCAAAAGTTGACCGAATATTGACTTATGTGTAAACAACCTCAAATTTTAATTATGATGATTCCAATAGCTCCGTATTGTAATTTTGGACTTAGGAGCATATCCGAAAAATTATTTGGAGGTCCGTAGTGGAATTAGGCTTGCAATGACAAAAGTTGAATTTTTGAAAAATTTGATCAGGGGGTTAACTTTTTGATATCGGGGTCAGATTGAATTTCCGGAAGTTGGAGTAGGTTCGTGGTATCATTTATGACTTGTGTGCAAAATTTGAGGTCAATCAGACGTGATTTGATAGGTTTTGACGTCGTTTGTAGAAGTTATAAATTTCAAAGTTCATTAGGCTTAAATCCGTAAGGAATTCATATTTTTGATATTGTTTGAGGTGATTTGAGGGTTCGCCCAAATTTGTATGGTATTTTAGGACTTGATGGTATCTTTGGTTGAGGTCCCAGGATCCTCGGGTGAGTTTTGAGGTGAGTTTTGAGCGAGTCCGGGCATTTCGGCACTCTGATATTATTCTAGAACGTTGGAAGTATGGACCACACAATTTCATGTGCTGAGGTACATTTTTGAGTGTTGTAGCAGATGAAAAAGTGCTGCAGCAGATGAAAATGTGTGGACCGCAGAGGAAAAAAGCCGGCCCGCACAATTTTGTCTGCGGCCGCACTTCGGGTGTTCTGCAGGTTCGCTGGCCCAACTTCGGAAGCTTATATCTTTTGATCCACAAGGAATTCAGAAATGATTTTGAAAGGAAAGTTGTAGCCCTTCGTGTCTAGTTTCCATAAAGGTAAAGAAATCGTCATTTGGATATTCGTAGAGAAAGGTATGGCCAATTTACTGAAACCTGGTAGTGTAGAGGCTGTGAAGTGCGGCCGCACAATATTTGTGCGACCACAAAACTTGGAAATGTGTGACCGCACTTGAAAATGTGCGGACCGCACATTGGGAGGTCAGAGGGTGTACTATATAACCGAGACCTAGGGTATTATTTCATTTTTGGGACCTAGAGTGCTCGTTTGTGACGATTTTCGTGGGATTTTTATGAAATTCATCGGGGTAAGTGAGTCTAACTCATATTTGATTAACATACATGAATATATTATTGTTTTCATCATTTAATCAGTATTTCGAGACGAAAATTTGGGGAAAATTGTAAAAATTTCATAAAATAAATTTTTGAGATTTCCATACCGATTCGGAGTCGGATTTGAGTGAAATTAGTATGGTTGATCTCGTAATCGAATGGGTTGTCGGATTTTGTGAGTTTTGTCAGATTCTGAGTGTGGGCCCCACGGGCGATATTTGGAGTGTAATTTTGAATTTTGTGGAAAAATATTAGTATTTTGACATGGAATTAATTCCTATAATTATTTGGACTGAGTCAAATTAATTGTGACTAGATACGAGACTTTTGGAGACCAATTCTCGAGGCAAGGGCATAGAAGAGTAAGAAATTACACGGTTTGAGATAAGTAACACTTCTGAACTTGATTCTAAGGGTATGAATCACCGAATTGGTGTTATATAAATTATTTGAAAGTGACGCACATGATAGTTGACGAGCGTGTGGATGTGCACCATTGAAATTGTGACTTGAATAAATTTTGTGGAGTTGAAAAATTAAAGAATCATGTTATTATCTGAACATTTCCCACGTGNTCTCGTAATCGAATGGGTTGTCGGATTTTGTGAGTTTTGTCAGATTCTGAGTGTGGGCCCCACGGGCGATATTTGGAGTGTAATTTTGAATTTTGTGGAAAAAATTAGTATTTTGACATGGAATTAATTCCTATAATTATTTGGACTGAGTCAAATTAATTGTGACTAGATACGAGACTTTTGGAGACCAATTCTCGAGGCAAGGGCATAGAAGAGTAAGAAATTACACGGTTTGAGATAAGTAACACTTCTGAACTTGATTCTAAGGGTATGAATCACCGAATTGGTGTTATATAAATTATTTGAAAGTGACGCACATGATAGTTGACGAGCGTGTGGATGTGCACCATTGAAATTGTGACTTGAATAAATTTTGTGGAGTTGAAAAATTAAAGAATCATGTTATTATCTGAACATTTCCCACGTGTTAGAAATATTGAGCTGAGGCTCTTATTAAAGATCATGTTTAGGCTACGTGCCGATATTTTGGGACCCTTGGGGTCGTGTTGCTGTTAAATTAATTGTTTTAAAATATGCATTTCATACTCAGTCATGCTCATCCATTATGAGGATATGTATGGGATCAGGGATGCCCACCTGCAGCAGGTCATATCAGCTATATATATATATATATTATTATTATTATTATTATTAT
>AWOL01S0063923.1:61256-96862 GCA_000715115.1 Nicotiana otophora
TTGGAAATGTGTGACCGCACTTGAAAATGTGCGGACCGCACATTGGGAGGTCAGAGGGTGTACTATATAACCGAGACCTAGGGTATTATTTCATTTTTGGGACCTAGAGTGCTCGTTTGTGACGATTTTCGTGGGATTTTTATGAAATTCATCGGGGTAAGTGAGTCTAACTCATATTTGATTAACATACATGAATATATTATTGTTTTCATCATTTAATCAGTATTTCGAGACGAAAATTTGGGGAAAATTGTAAAAATTTCATAAAATAAATTTTTGAGATTTCCATACCGATTCGGAGTCGGATTTGAGTGAAATTAGTATGGTTGATCTCGTAATCGAATGGGTTGTCGGATTTTGTGAGTTTTGTCAGATTCTGAGTGTGGGCCCCACGGGCGATATTTGGAGTGTAATTTTGAATTTTGTGGAAAAAATTAGTATTTTGACATGGAATTAATTCCTATAATTATTTGGACTGAGTCAAATTAATTGTGACTAGATACGAGACTTTTGGAGACCAATTCTCGAGGCAAGGGCATAGAAGAGTAAGAAATTACACGGTTTGAGATAAGTAACACTTCTGAACTTGATTCTAAGGGTATGAATCACCGAATTGGTGTTATATAAATTATTTGAAAGTGACGCACATGATAGTTGACGAGCGTGTGGATGTGCACCATTGAAATTGTGACTTGAATAAATTTTGTGGAGTTGAAAAATTAAAGAATCATGTTATTATCTGAACATTTCCCACGTGTTAGAAATATTGAGCTGAGGCTCTTATTAAAGATCATGTTTAGGCTACGTGCCGATATTTTGGGACCCTTGGGGTCGTGTTGCTGTTAAATTAATTGTTTTAAAATATGCATTTCATACTCAGTCATGCTCATCCATTATGAGGATATGTATGGGATCAGGGATGCCCACCTGCAGCAGGTCATATCAGCTATATATATATATATATTATTATTATTATTATTATTATGGGATCGGACTGCACGCCGCAGCAGGCCTTATAGGCTTTACTATTATGTGGATCAGGGCTGCCTGCCTGCAGTAGGCCTTATTGTCTTAATTATTATATGGATCAGAGCTGCCCGCCTACGACAGGACTTATTGTCTTTATTATTATATGGATCGGGGCTGCCCGGCTGCAGTATGCCTTATTGTCTTTATTATTATATGGATCGGGGTTCCCCGCCTGCAGCAGGCCTTATAGGCTTATTTATTATACGGATCGGGACTGTCCGCCTGCAGTAGGACATATTGGCTTTATATTACGCTTGGGTTGAAGGAGCCCCTCCGGAGTCTGTACACACCTCCAGTGAGCGTAAATGATTATATATATATATATTCGGGATGGACTTCCTAGGGCATGGACTTGCCTTATTTATATATATTGTGATGAAATTTCCCTAGACATGGATCTTGTCCGTATCATTTATATTTGGGGATACATTACCCCAGGGCTGGATTAGCCTTATATGGTACTGAGTGACTAACTGTCAGTCGATGTGTGTATATATACGGGATGGAATATCCCTGGGCTGGATTGGCCATAAACAGTACCGAGTGACCGAATAATTTGTGACCAGTATTTACCTGAGGTCTTTTCTACTGAAATGCCATATCCCTCATATCATGCAGTATTGATCCATTTCACTTGTATTGGGTTTAACTGCTGAACTTCAAAGTATGCCTACATTTTTGTACCATTATTTATACTGGACTGTACCTGCGGAGCTCGTCATTATTTTCAGCCTAGAGGTTAGTCTTGTTACTTATTGAGTTGGTTGTACTTATACTACACTCTGCACCTCGTATGCAGATCCAGGTGCTTTCGGATACGGCGACTGTTAGATATCAGAGTGCTAGCAGTTGGAGACTTTCAAGGTAGTTGCCTGGAGTCCGCTGACCTTGTCTCTCTTTCTTTAAGTTATTGTACTGTTCTGTACTTTCAGACAGTGTTTTATCAGTTAGAAATTATATTCATATTAGATGCTCATGTACTTAGTGACACCGGATTTTGGGAGTATTTTATATCTGTATTTATGAGATTTTCTACTGCTAAATTTAAATATTTTATTTTCAAACTCAAAAGATATGGTGGTTTACTGAGATTGTCGGCTTGCCTAGTATTGAGATAGGCATCATCACGACAGGTGAGATTTTGGGTCGTGACAAGTTGGTATCAGAGCCTAGGTTACATAGGTCTCACGAGTCGTGAGCAGGTTTAGTAGAGTCTTGCGGATCGGTACGGAGACGTCTGTACTTATCTTCGAGAGGCTGCCGAACACTTAGGAAAATTTCACTTTATTATATTCTATCGTGTGGAATTGATTCATCTTGAAACATAACTCTTTGAATTTTTTCCATGCATTCGTGTGCGCATGTTAGTGCTAAGTACTAGCTGTGCATCGCTGGCTTGTGATTCTATGAACGAGGTACGAGATGTGTTTTTATATATTTTGCTGATGGGCCAGTCTGGAGGACTTGAAGCCAGGATTAGACCGCAACTTAGGTTCGATAGTTTCAATTGTGTGAACTTGTACAATTGGACTCATATGTCTGTTAGTGTCCCTATGAGTGGAATTTGTGGCTCGATGAACGGCTGGATGACCATATGATGATTATATTGTGACTGCGGGATGTGTTCAGATGGTTAGAAAGTGAGAAAAACAATGTTTGCTTGAGATGTAAAGAGGACTATTGGGTATTTGACTTCTGTCTCAAATTGATGTAGGGTCTCGAGTTATGAATGTATTGAAGGATCGTTCACGTGGTGTAATTGTGGAACAAATTAAATTTTTGTGTCTTGTTAATGAGTTCAAACTCATGAAGGTTAAGTGATTACATAGTAATTGTGATTGCGAAAGGGTATAACAAGATGCCAATTTGAGGCTAAGCAGGTGGGTTAGCCCCTACAGAGTAATCTAGGTAGGTGTGTTCCTTATAATATTGAGTGGAAAGTTTCTTTTCTGCCAGCGGGGCGTATGTGTTGATGTTTGAATTTGAATCTGGCCGAGAAAGTTGACTTGACTGTCACGAAAATAAATGCAAACTTAGCGGATAATTGAGGTATTTTATGGTGGGTGTTGCATAAGCTTAAGAAGAATTTTTGTGGAACTGACTGCAGTATTATGGCAGTAATAAAGTATTGGTATTGTGATTTATCAAGTATTTTGTTCTATGGCTTTGAGCCAGGTGGGGGAGTTTGCTATCTACGATGTGATTGCATGATTATGTGCGGTATTGGTTTTGGTCCGAGGCATACTTGTTGATTAGTTATGACTTGTAGAGGTTGGGATCGGGGATGACTCGAGTAAGAAAATTTCTTGAATGCGGGTTATATTGCACTTTATGAAAATATGAAAAATCATGAAATGATTAAATTGTTATTTTGAAGGATGTAGTGCGCATGAAGTATGAATTTGATCGGTGGTGTTAAGGCAGGGATACCCATTCGAGTGTTGATGTGCTAATCAGGCACGTGTCTTTCAGCCCATTTGGGCGGTGCAATTTAGATTTGAGCAAAGTGGGTGACTCCCGAGAAGGTTCTAATGGGTTCGAGCTTTCTATATAGCAATCGAGAACTTTTCCGGATTTGTGCATGGATAGAATCTGAGATTACATTTAATGGTGCCAGAATTTGCGATAATTCAGTATGATTATGGATTCTACATTTTAGTATAAGAAAGGTAAGAAGAATAATTTTAAATTCACATAAGGTAATTTCAGAGTGAGTGTTACAGTTGTGGTATTTATGGATGTACTTAAGAATGTGGTTTTATGTTAGGGTGTCTTGTAGTGAGCTTTGAGTAAGGATCGTGGAGTTCTGACAAGGAAAAGTATCGACTTGAGGATAGTTCATAAAAAATTCGAAGTAAATAGGACAATTGGGTAGTAGGCTAGACCAGTATGGTAATGGCATGCTCTGCTCTTTTGGTTAATTATGATGTGGAGACTTTACAGATGTTTTGGTGGCAATATTCTTGGGTTTGGTGACTTGCGTGGGTTGGTAAAGTTAGAGGAATTTAGTTATGATAGTTTGGTTATGTGCAAATGGGTTTCAAAGTGTTCTTGATGGTTTCTACCATGGTTTGAACCAGATATTTTCTACCAGTGTGGGGAACATGTTGTGTATTGTGATTTCCTCATGGAAGGAAGCAAGAGGAAGGTTTTTAACTAACCGGGTATATAAATTGTTGGTGACTCAAGGTTGATAATGAGATTCTTGTGCTTGTCATATGATGGCATGATAGATGTGGTGTGTTGTGCGATAAGATTTACATGTACTAGGTGGCAGTTTATTCTTGAAGGGAAGGTCACGAATTCTGGACAGAATGGTTAGATTTATATATTTCGATGAATGTTATAACTGCTCGATAATCCCTGAGAAGGGTGCGCATTTCAAAAAGGCGTATTGTGTTCTGACTTTCGGATCTCATCGGTATTGCGATACTCACCTAGTTAATAGACTGCTGATATTCAAATTATTGATATGTGGCACGGAAGAATTATGAAAATATTCCTAGTGGGATGATCGTGCATAAAGGATGTGATAGTCATTCGAGTGCTGGAGTTGTGATCAGTTACGATGGTTTATATGTTCTATGAATTTGGGGAACTGGGAGTTCTCAAAATCATATTGTT
Source organism: Nicotiana otophora (assembly GCA_000715115.1). Taxonomy (NCBI): domain Eukaryota; kingdom Viridiplantae; phylum Streptophyta; class Magnoliopsida; order Solanales; family Solanaceae; genus Nicotiana; species Nicotiana otophora. Next base: position 65,910 of record AWOL01S0063923.1, read on the forward strand.
TCAGGGTTGCGGCCTGTTTGAGGTGAGTATTTTATTTAAACTCAGTGGAAGCACTAGTTGCATTAATTATTTGTGATGACTACGCGCTACGAGTGCATATATATATGTGAGGTTTGAGCCTATGTGCGGGCATCAGGGCAAGTATTCATACTCAGAAGAATGCTTAGGCAAAGATATGCCTAGAGTTGCCTGTTAAGCGTAAAGTTATAATGTTTCTCGTATCTGTACCTTTGTCGAGAACTATCTAGACTACACTTGATGTTACAAGAAGGCTAATTCCCTGAATAAATTCGGTAGTTACTATTTCTGTGTTAACTGTCGATTTGAGTTGTGATAACACACTTTGCACATGCCTACCCTATGGCGTGTTATTTATACCAGTCCAGTAGCATGTGAATCTTATTTCATTTATCATATACATGTGTATTTATTTGATTTCTCCTTTATGATATGCTTGGACTGGAGGCCTGTGACCATGCCAGGCAGATTATGTTATTGGAACATGAGTTGTCCGTACGTATCCATATACTGATATTATTGGCATGTGAGTTGTCCGTGCGGGTCCAGATATTGATATTATTGGCACGTGAGTTGTCTGTGCGGGTCCAGATATTGATACTATAGCACCTGAGTTTTCCGTGCGAATGATGTTAATGTGAGATCTAGAAGTGCTGGTTACTCTTATTAAATTCGTGTTTCATAGTTCTACTATATATAATGAGCTTATGGCATTGCAGTTGTGGTGGTGCTTGTTGAACTTGCAATACGGTTCTCTACTTTGAGACATCTTCCATTTTGGGTACAAGGTTGCGAAGTTGTGGTTTGAGTTGTATTGGTGTGGCATGTCAGTGGTGTAGTTGTGTTTAATAATATTAGGTCACTGGACCTAGAATAGGGACTATAAGGTTTGATTACGGTATAATCGGAGGGATAATATTGAAAGTCAGCTTATAAAGTGATTATGGTTCTGGTTGGGGCGAGAGAGCGCCATGACTTGTTGATCTGATAAGGGGTCAACAGATTTCCCGTGTTTCTTTCATTATCAGCATTGTACGAAGGTTTTGGAATGAGGTTTTGGTTGATATGGGGTTTAATACTAGTACCGTGTTGGTTTTGAGTAGTTACTGTGATCGGGAATGGTGCTGCGAGTATGCCAGTTGTGTAGTATGTTATGTGATTATATCTGGGGTTATGGTTATGGCTTGATACATCTTGTTCAAACTTATACAGTGTATAGATGTGAGATTCGGATCTTGAAAGGAAATTCTGAATGTTGGAAATTGAGTTCAAAGGTTTATGGGCTAAGGTTGAAGTAATGATCTTCAATTACATGGTATTGTCAGGCCTATATGGAATAGGGTGGAATGAGATCACCCCCGAGTATGTGTATGGTAAGATGAAATAGTGATGTGATGGCTTGGAAACAACTCTTGGCACATTCGAGGACGAACGTATATTTAAGTGGGGGAGAATATAACGACCCGGCCAGTCGTTTTGAGTATTATCACCTCGTTTCCCCCATCTACTGCTCAATTTATGCTTTACAGTTATTGTATGACTTGCCGGGGTAACTCGTTCGGGTCCGGAAGGATTTCGGAGTGAAATGAGATACACAGTCTCATAACTGAAAACTTAAGTTGGAAAAGTTGACCGGATATTGACTTAAGGTGTAAACGACCTCGGATTTGAATTCTGATGATTCCAATAGCTCCGCATGGTGATTTTGGACTTAGGAGCGTGTCCGAAAAATTATTTGGAGGTCCGTAGTGGAATTGGGCTTGAAATGTCGAAAGTTAATTTTTTGGGAAGTTTGACCGGAGGACTGACTTTTTGATATCGGGGTCGGATTGAATTTTTGGAAGTTGGAGTAGGTTCGTGGTATCATTTATGACTTGTGTGCAAAATTTGAGGTCAATCGTACGTGATTTGATATGTTTTAACGTCGTTTGTAGAAGTTGTAAATTTCAATGTTCATTAAGCTTGAATCCATGGGGAATTCGTGTTTTTGATATTGTTTGAGGTGATTTGAGGGTTCTCCCAAGTTCGTATGGTGTTTTAGGACTTGATGGTATCTTTGGTTGAGGTCCCAGGGGCCTCGGGTGAGTTTCAGGTTGAGTTTTGAGCGAGTCCGGGCATTTCGGTACTTTGATGTTGTTCTGGAATGTTGGAAGTGCGGACCACACAAATTCATGTGCTGAGGCACATTTTTGAGTGATGTAGCAGATGAAATTGTGCGGACAGCACAATTTTGTCTGCGGCCGCACTTTAGGGTATTTCCAGGTTCGCTAGCCCGACTTTAGAAGCTTATATCTTTTGATCCACAAGGAATTTGGAGATGATTCAAAAACAAAAGTTGTAGCTCTTGGTGTCTAGTTTCTAGAAAGGTAAAGAAATCATCATTTGGACATTTTAGAGAAAGGTATGACCAATTAACTGAAACCTGGTAGTGGAGAGGCTGTGAAGTGCGGCCGCACAATTTTTGTGCGACCGCATAACTTGGAAATGTGTGACCGCACTTTGAAACGCGCGGACCTCACATTGGGAGGTCAAAGGGTGTACTATATAACCAAGGCCTAGGGTATTATTTCATTTTTGGGACCTAGAGAGCTCGGTTTGTGACGATTGTGCGTAAGATTTTCAAGAAATTCATCGGGGTATGTCATTCTAACTCAGATTTGGTTAACATACATAAATATATTATTGTTTTAATCATTTAATCACTATTTCGAGATGGAAATTTGGGAAAAATGGTAAAAATTTCATAAAACAAATATTTGGGATTTGAATACTGATTCGGAGTCGGATTTGAGTGAAATTAGTATGGTTGAACTCGTAATTGAATGGGTTGTCGGATTTTGTGAGTTTCGTCGGATTCCGAGATGTGGGCCCCACAAGTGATTTTTGAAGTGTAATTTCGGATTTTGTGGGAAAATGTTAGTATTTTGATATATAATTAATTCCTATAATTGTATGGACTAAATCAAATTAATTGTGACTAGATACGAGACTGTTGGAGATCAATTCTCGAGAAAAGGGTATAGAAGAGTGAGAAATTATACGGTTTGAGGTAAGTAACACTTCTAAACTTAGTTCTGATGGTATGAATCCCCAAATTGGTGTTATATCAATTGTTTGGAATTAACGCACACGATAGTGGACGAGCATGTGGACGTGCACCATTGAAATTGTGACTTGAATAATTTTTGTGGAGTTGATAAAATTAAAGAATCATGTTATTATCTGAACATTTCCCATGTGTTAGAGAAATTGAGCTGAGACTCTTATTAAAGATCATGTTTACGCTACGTGCCGATATTTTGGGACCCATGGGGTCGTGTTGTTGTTAAATTAATTATTTTAAAATATACATTTCATACTCAGTCATGCTCATCCATTGTGAGGACATGTATGGGATCGGGGTTGCCCACCTGCAGCAGGCCATATTGGCTTTATATATTATTATTATTATTATTATTATTATTATTATTATTATTATTATTATTATTATTATTATTATTATTATGTGATCGGGCTACACACCGCAGCAGGCCTTATATATTTTACAATTATATGGATTGGGGTTGCCCGCCTGCAGCAGGCCTTATTGACTTTATTATTATATGGATCGGGGCTGCCCGCCTGCAGCAGGCCTTATTGGCTTTATTATTATATGGATCGGGGATGCCCGCCTGCAGCAGGCCTTATTGGCTTTATTATTATATGGATCGGGGCTGATCGCCTGCAGCAGGCTTTATAGGCTTATTTATTATACGGATCGGGACTGCCCGCCTGCAGTAGGCCATATTGGCTTTATATTACTCTTGGGGCGAAGGAGCCCCTCCGGAGTCTGTACATACCCCCAGTAAGCGTAGATGATTATATATATATTCGGGATGGACTTCCCAGGGTATTAACTTGCCTTATTTATATATATTGTGATGAAATTTTCCTGGACATGGATTTTGTCTGTATCATTTATATTTGGGGATACAGTACCCCAGGGTTGGATTAGCCTTATACGGTACAGAGTGACTGACTGTCAGTTGATGTGTATATATATACGGGATGGAATATCCCCGGGATGAATTGGCCGTAAACAGTACTGAGTGACCGAATAATTTGTGACCAGTATTTACCTGAAATCTTTTCTCCCAAGATGTCATATTCCTCATATCATGCAGTATTGATCTATTTCACTTGTATTGGGTTTAACTGCTAAACTTGAAAGCATGCCTATATTTTTGTACCATTATTTATACTAGATTGTACCTGCAGAGATCGTCACTACTTTCAGCCCAGAGGTTAGTCTTGTTACTTATGAGTTGGTTGTATTCATATTACACTCTGCATCTCATGTGCAGATTCAGGTGCTTTTGGATACCGAGACTGTTAGATCTCAGAGTGCTATCAGTTGGAGACTATCAAGGTAGCTGTCTAGAGTCCGCTGACTTTGTCTCTCTTTCTTTTAGTTATTGTACTGTTCTATACTTTCAGACAGTGTTTTATCAGTCAGACATTGTATTCATATTAGATGCTCATGTACTCAGTGACACCGGGTTTTGGGAGTGTTTTATATCTGTATTTGTGATATTTTCTTTCGCTAAATTTAAATATTTTGTTTTCAAACTCAAAAGATATGGTGTTTACTGAGATTGTTGGCTTGCCTAGTATTGAGATAGCCGTTATCACGACAGGTGATATTTTGGGTCGTGACATCTTCTCTCATCATTTCCGTCATTTCTTCTTTTAGAGAAGTCATTTCATTGGCATTTTTGGTTAAGCTTGGTGATTTCTTCATCTTTTTTCAGAGAGCTTGTCGTCACCAATCTACCATAGCATCTAACCCGACCAGACTGCTCCTTTTCAAATACAACCATAAATGCATCATCTGCTGTTTCTCCGGAACTTTGACGATTCTGAAGTTCAGACTGTCAAAACAATTATTACTGCACATCACTTACAAGTCAAGATAGATTGAACACTAAAAAAACTTAAACTAACTTGTAATGTTTCCTACCAAAGACATGAAATATTTGCAGGGGTTGTTGTAAATGAATGTTGCACTGGAACTGTTAAAAGCACCACTTATAAAGAGAGATGGTCATATTGTCTTATCATTTAGAGGAAGAGACTATTAACACTAGAAATTATTAACACATTGAATTTCTCTGCGAAGAACCAAAAGAGGACTGACAATCTCTACTTGATCTTCCCTTATACTTGAATTATCAACTGGCTAAAAGAAAAGAACCACACTTTCTTTCAGAATAGTCTAGTTAAGATATATTACCTGGTTAAGAGAAATGGGATTTAGTTTCAATTTGTCAAATTATATCTTTGTCAGGGTAAATCAAGTTTCTTTCCCAACTATGATTTCTTGTGAGAAACTTCAACATGTCTTGTTAGTAAAGATCCAGGAGCTCTTAATAGTAGTATCTTTTTTGAGTTTTCATTTCAAGTGTCTAAAGAACACATACCTGCTAGCTAGATTATTTTTTTCCTTGTACGCTAACATGAAAAAGTAATACAAGATGGAGTTATCTCCTACAGAAACTGCAATTTCCCTTAATTGTTTTATTAATTAGTACAAGATATAAGCACCAGACACATATACAAAACTGCATTTATTAGAAATACATGGTTTTAATTAAAAAGATGAAACTTTAACAGACACACATTCAATTAATGAGAGGGTCTATATAATAACAAGATCTTAACTTGCATCATGACTTACTATTGCAACTTGAGTATCTGTATGGACTTCTTTTCTTTTCTTTGTACGAGTTACAATAAACATTTCAGACTTTGATGGTTCCTCGTTGTTCTCTTTGGTTGCACGCTACAAAATAAATCGAAATAAAGTAAAAAATAAACATTAGCGTGCTCCGACAAAGCAAATGGATAAAGAGAATTAGTGCCATAATTACAACAAGGGCAAGCCAACTTTCCTTTTGTACTCCAACCAGATAACATAGCATACGCAGGGAAGTCACTGATTGTCCATAAAAGAGCTGCTCGCATTTGAAAAGTTGGATTTCTTGAAGCATCATATGTTTCCACCCCAGACTCCCACAACACATTTAACTCTTCTATCAATGGTTGTAAGTAAATGTCAATATCATTTTCAGGTGACCACTATCCAGGTATAAGTAAAGAAAGCATACAATATTCTGGCTTCATGCACATCCAAGGAGGCAAATTATACACCATTACGATAACTGGCCATGTACCATGAGATATGCTCATGGTTCAAAATAGATTAAACCCATCACTTGCCAAGCCAAGTCTCAAATTACGAGAATCTTTTGCAAAATCGGGATAAAAGCAATCAAAGTCTTTCCATGCTTGGCCATCAGCAGGATGCCTTAACTTTTCATCTTTAGAAAGCTCCACGTCATGCCACGTTAATGTATCCGATGTCTTTGAGCACATGAATAATCTTTTGAGTCTAGGAATTAATGGAAAGTGTCTCAAAGTTTTTGCTGGAACGCGATGAGCCTTTTTCGAAGGCTCAACCTCGCTATCTACTTCAGGATATTTAATATATCTGGAAGCTCCACAAACATGACAATATTCATCAGCCTTATGCTCATTACTAAATAGCGTGCAATCATTGGGACATGTGTCGATTTTTTTATAATTAAGATCGAGATCCTTTACCATAGACTTGACATTACTGTAGGATAAAGGAATGTTCAACTCGGGCATCGCCTCTTTCAATAACGCTAAAAGAAAAGTGAATGACGCATTGCTCCATCCATGTAGATACTTCAATAAATATAGACAGATTGTGAATGATAATCTAGAGAATCCTTTACAACCAGGATATAGTTCTTGGCTTGCCTCATCAACTAAGTTATAGAATTTATTGGCATCTTCATTTGGACCTTCATAAAGTCTTTCATCTTGTGCAACATCTCTAAATTGATCATTCAATAACCCATTAATATCATCATACGAGTTAATTTCACCACTCATGTCACCATCAGCATTCATCGGGATTTCTCATTCCCCATGATTAATCTATCTTGTATAACCTTGAACAAATCCATAGCATATTAGATGATCATATACTGCATTTCTTTGAGACGAATATTGCAACGCTTTGCACACGGACATTGAATTTCCTCGCCTTGAGGCTCTCAATAAGAGTAAGCAAATTCTAAGAAAGATTGTACCCCATCAATATACTCTTTGCTATACCTTGGTAAATCCATCCAATCCTTGGGTGGAACATTTGAAACTCTAAAAATCAGATATTAATATTGGATCATCAAATATATAATCATTTAAGTATTACATATACATTACAAATAAAGCCTAAAAGTCATGACTAAGTTTTCAAAATCCTATGTAATGTAAGATGATAAGAATATCTTACCTAGTCATGACACTTATGTTAAGCCAAACCCAACTTCAAATATAGATCTTCCTGATAATGAAATCAAAAGAAAAGCAGAAAGTGAGCAAACAGTAATATCAAATTCCTATTTAGCAATATTCATGTTGCAAGAAGTGATCAAATAGTAGTGTCAAACCGTACATTCGGACCAGATTGAGAAGTGAATATACATGAAAAATATACATGAAAAGGGATATTAAAAGAGCTAAAACCTGATAACTTCAAATAAATAATGAAATATATAACTACACTAAATTTGCAAAAAATGAAGGTGAACAATATAAAAATTCAAAAATTGAGAATACCCAAATTTGCAATTTAGTAAAATCAATAACACAAGCCTTTTAAACTAATTTTATCTTTGTATTTCTTTGGTTGTAGAGGGTTGAGGGTTTCTTTCCTTTTTTGTCAATTAAGCTGGTACAGTTGCACTACAGCTAGAGTAATTAATAAGATACATATATTATGAGGCAAAAAGTGGATTAAAAAATCTGGAATAACTTAGTTTCTAGGCAATGACTGCGATACTTACCTAACAACATTATCTTCATTTGCTATTCATCCTTCTATAGGAATCTGTACTTTCTTTTCCATCGTTATTATTTACAAAGTGAACTTTATATAGTTTATCAAGAAATATAACATTTCGCAACAAAAATAATAACTACATAAAAAGATAATGATAGTGTAAGGCCCCATAAATGTTTTCGTAAAAACTCGGATTCCGTGATGCCGAAGTAGACAAGGTCCGCGGTTCGGACTTTTTGGTTTGAACAATGCCCGGGGAGTTGAAGGAAAATATTAGGCAGAACTAGACATTTCTGCGGCCCGTTCTGCGACCGCAGAACTACTCTGCGGACCGCAGAATGGTCGCAGAGTGAGGTAGTTTTCTGGGGCATTTTTTATGTCAATTTCGCGGCCAATTATGCGATCGCATAATCGTTTTGTGGGCCGCACTTTGGTCGCATAGTCATCCTTAGACTTTTACAGAGGGAGGTTCTGAAGCGCATTATGAGACCGCAGAACAGGTCTGTGGGCCGCATAACCGCCGCAAAGTGAAGCAGGCTAGTCAAGTTCCCAGAGCCACCTTTCGCGGTCATTGATTATGCGGTCGCATATGCCACCACAAAACCTGTTCCGGAGCTTTATTTTTGGAGTTTTTAAACCCGACCCTATTCCGTTAAAACATATCCCATAGACCATTTTGAGCTTATTTCTGATATCTTTGGAGTGAGAGAGAGTCCTAGAGGGAGAAAGTGATCTTTATCAATATTTCTCTTCAATTCTTGCTTAAACCTTTGAAGATTATCAAGAGAAGCACCCCTAGGTCTTCATCCTAAGAGGTAAGATTCTATCACAAAGATCTTAAATTCGAAACATAACTAGAATCGAAAATTAGTAAGGTAGTTCATGGGGATGGGAGTGATTACCTTGCATGCATGTATTCTTAAGGTACGTGGGGAGGTTGTGAGTTAAACATAGAAAAGAATGGGGTGTGGGATGGTGAAGTCTTTCATAAAAGGGCCATGGAACCTTAATACACACATAGTGTTTGATAAAATACTCGAGTGAGCTAGAATCGTGATCGTTTTCCTAATTTTTGGTTCCATTTTTGCTATATTGCTAAAATAAGTTGAAGTTGCTAATATTCCGGAACATTTTAGAGTTTTAAAAAGATCAATTGAGGTATGTTGGCTAAACCCCCACTTCTTAGAATTGAATCCCATGGTATTCATGAAATCGATGCAAGTCCCAAAATGAGCGTCCTAGAAATTGCTATCCCGAATGTGCTTGTTTTGAAAATATATGTGTAATATGTATTCCCATGCTTCCATCATATTATCTCGTCGTCTGAGGAAATGTTCAAACTTAGAATATGTGCAAAAATTCCAAGCCTTCAAGTCAAATTCGACTAAAGAATGTTATGCCAAATTCTGTGAAAAACCTCTATGTGCCTTAGATTCTAAATTGCTCACATGTGAAATCAAAAAGTCTTAAATGAAAAACCGTGTTGTTGTGATGTCTCAAATGAGATGGCTTAGCCTATCGAGCCGAAATCGAACTCTGTATAAGAACACGGTGGTATTGTGGATGAAATTGTGAATATGGTTGATGTCTCAGATGAGATGGCCTAACCGATCGGGCCAAGATCGGGCTCCGTATAAGAACACAGTGGTATTGTGAATTTTGGCATATTGGCACTAAAAACTATCCAAACTAATAATGAGGGAATTGACTTTAAAATCTATGTGATCCTTAACTTTATGTTTTAGTATTAGTTAAAGCTCATATTGAATTCTTGACTGTTTTCCCCTGTATTATTGTTCATTCTATTGAGACAGTGTTTTATTTTTACATACTAGTACTATTCCACAGTACTAAAGTCCCTTTAGCCGGGGGCGCTTCATCTTTAAATGGATGCAAGTGGTTCCATAGTAGACAGTGTTGATCACAGATAGTGCTCCATCCTCTTCTCAGCGGACTTGGTGAGCCCCATTTCATTCCGGGGTCATGTATTATACATTTTGTTTATATTGTGGTCACTTTTTAAGGTATAGCTGGGGCCTTATTACCGGTACTATCTTTACTCTCTTTTGTATCTTTAGAGGCTCTGTAGATACTATGTGGGTTGTATATGGTTGTTAGAAAGGTCAACGGATCATGTTGTATTTTGGGCTCTTGTTACACTCAGTCATAAGGATGTATGTATTTTGAAACTTAACAATGATGTAACAAAATAAAATGACTTAGTAATGTATATATGTATGAACTTTCTACTGCCTAACTAATGAGAGCATGCCTTCTCTGGATCATAGGTGAGTCGGGTAGATAGTGTCTAGCAGGCTTGCTCGACCGGATCCACTCGGTTGAGCATCGATCGCGCTCCCCGAGGTTGGGGTGTGATAAACTTGGTATCAGAACCTAAGGTTTTAAAGTGTCCTAGGATGTCTCAGAACCGTGTCTGGTAGAGTCTTTCTTATCGGTGTGTTGTCGACCACATCTATAAGTTAGAGGCTACTTGAACATTTAGGAACAATACCATTCTTTGATATTCTGGATCGTGCGATGAAACTAATTGTGCAACTGTTCCTCCTCTAACTCGTGCATTCCTTTAACTTTCAGTATATGGCACCTAAGAAGAGAGCAAGAACTGGTCAAGGGGCCAATGCTGCTTCAGGAGTGGAAGTTGACCCTCTATTTGATGATGCGGATGAATACCCAAAGGGTGAGGATAATCCCCCGACTGCTTCACTACCTGATTCCACTACACCTGGCCAGGATACACCAGTCCCTACACCTACTAAGGGTGCGACGGTTCCTCTACGTAATATTCTAGTTCCACCTTCAGCCCCAACTTCCAGTTCTGGTATTTCTAATTTGGATCTTAGGGGAGCTATTCAGATGCTGACTCAGATAGGGGCTTCTCAGGCCCAAAGGTCGAATGTTGCACCCACCTCTTCTAGCCACAAAGGGATTCTACTAGTTCTAGGGTGAACATGTTTCTGCAGTTGGATCCTCCAGTGTTCATGGATCCTCCGGTGTTCATGAGATGCATAAGACTCTCCGGGTTATGCGCGCTACTGAGACGAAGGGAGTGGAGTTGGCCGCTTACCGCCTGAAAGGGTGACCTATTCTTGGTTCGAGCAGTGGGAGGACTCTTGGGAGGAGGGGAGCCCTCTAGCGAGGTGGAGTGAGTTTGCTGATGCTTTCATGGACCATTTCTTGCCGGCCGAGACTAGGGCAGCTCGTGCCTCAGAGTATGAGAACCCTAAGCAAGGAAGTAAGACTGTGTGGGAGTATCACATGGAGTTTGTGCGCCTGTCTAAATATGCCATTCTCATGTTGCCTACTATGGAGGCTAGAGTGCGCCGGTTTGTGCAGGGCCTTAGCCCCTTAGTTATCAATGAGGCCGCTACAGCTGCCTTGAATTCATATATGAACTATGGGAAAATGGTAGCATTTTCTCAAGCTACAGAGGATCGTATGCTGAAGAACAGAAGGAAGCAAGAGGGTACCAGCAAGACCCGATCCGCGGGCAACCCTAGAGATTTATTTGGTGGTGGAAGATCAATATTTAGGGGAGGGTCATCAGGGCCATCCCAGTCTTATGCTCAGTCTTCAGCCAGTGCACCGCTAGCAGGGCACAGTCAGCAGTAGGGGAGTCACTTCAGGCCCAATCAGGGCAGCAGGGGGTGCCACCATCAGAGCCGATCAGGAGGGAGATTCCAGCAGCAACGGAGGCCTTCATGCCCCAAGTGTGGGAGGATACATATTGGGATCTGCTACCAGGACATGTCGGTATGTTACAGGTGCAGAATGATAGGTCATATTCAGAGGGAGTGTCATTTATCCCGCCAGAGTGCGAGCATGGGCACAACACAGCCATCCAGTTTTGCAGTTGCTACATCGTCAGCACCCCCTCCAGCTCGAGGCACTCCCGCACTAGCAGGGCGTAGTACAGCTAGGGGTGGTGCGCAGAGTTCAGGAGGACTCAGTCGTTTCTATGCTATAAGTGGTCACCGGAGTGCAGAGGCTTCTCCAGATGTTGTAACGGGTATATTGACTGTCCAAACTCATGATGTATATGCTCTTATTGATCCGGGTTCCACCTTGTCCTATGTTACCCCTTATGTTGCTATGGAATTTTGGATAAAACCGGAACAGCTTCATGAGTTATTCTCTGTATCTACTCCGGTTGGTGAGTTTATTATCGTCGCACGTGTTTATAGGGGTTGTATTGTCATGGTACATGGTCGGGACACCGTGGCCGATCTCATTGAACTGGGGATGGTCAATTTTTATGTAATTATGGGGATGGATTGGCTTTACTCTTGTTTTGCCAAGCTCGATTGCCGAACAAGAACTGTGAGGTTTGAATTTCCAAGTGAGCCAGTTGTTGAGTGGAATGTGGTGCCGAAGGGTAGGTTTATTTCATACCTTAAGTCCACGAAGATGATTAACAAGGGGTGTATCAATCACTTGGTCCGGGTTACGGACACCGATAATGAGGCACCTACACTCGAGTCTGTGCCAGCTGTGAATGAATGTCCAGATGTCTTTCCTGATGAACTCCCTGGGATTCTGCCAGATAGGGAGATTGATTTGATCTGATGTCAGGCACGCAGCCTATATCTATTCCGCCCTACATGATGGCACCAACAGAATTGAAGGAACTAAATGAGAAATTGAAGGATTTGTTAGAAAAGAGTTTCATCCGACCGAGTGTGTCGCCATGGGGCGCACCAGTCCTCTTTGTGAGGAAGAAAGATGGATCACTGAGGATGTGGATTAACTATCGGCAGCTCAACAAAGTTACAATCAAAAATAAGTACCCGTTACCAAGAATAAATGATTTGTTTGATCAGTTACATGGTGCTAGATACTTCTCCAAAATTGATTTACGATCCGGGTATCACCAATTGAAGATCAGGGAGCAGGATATTCCGAAAATAGCTTTCAGAACCCGGTATGGGCACGTTGAATTTCTGATAATGTCTTTTGGGATAACAAATGCCCCGGCAGCTTTCATGGATCTTATGAATCAGTTTTTCAATCCTTTCCTTGACTCCTTTGTGATAGTGTTTATCGACGATATTCTTGTGTATTTACGAGGTCTGGAGGACCATGCCGATCATCTCACGGCAGTGTTGCAGACTCTTCATCAGCACCAATTGTACGCGAAATTTTCAAAGTGTGAATGTTTGATGGAATCTGTCACGTTCTTGGGTCATGTTGTCTCTATAGAAGGAAATAAGGTTGATACTCAAAAGATTTCAGCAGTAAAGAATTGGCCTAGACCTACAACGCCAACCGACATTCGTAGTTTCTTGGGCTTAGCAGGATATTACATGAAGTTTGTGGAGGGGTTCTCTACTCTTGCCTCTCCATTGACTAAATTGACTCAGAAAGCGGTTAAGTTCCAATGGTTCGATGCTTGTGAAAGGAGCTTCCAGGAGTTAAAATCGAGATTAACTACGGCGCCAGTGTTGACCCCGCCAGAGGGAACAGAAGGGTTTGTGGTATATTGCGATGCTTCAAGGATCGGGCTTGGGTGTGTATTAATGCAACATAGCAAGGTTATAGCTTATGCTTCTAGGCAACTCAAGAATCATGAAAAGAACTATCCTACTCATGACTTAAAACTTGCGGCAGTGGTTTTAGCATTGAAGATTTGGCGTCATTATTTGTATGGGGTCCATGTGGATATATTCACAGACCACAAGAGTCTCGAATATATTTTCAAGCAAAAGGAGCTGAATATAAGGCAGAGAAGATGGCTTGAGTTACTCAAGGATTATGACATCGATATTCTGTATCACCCGGGGAAATCCAATGTAGTGGCGGATGCTCTTAGCCGGAAATCTATGGGTAGTTTGGCTCACTTGGATGCAGGTCAAAGGCCGTTTGCCAGGGAGGTTCATCAGCTAGCCAGTTTGGGAGTTCGTCTTGCGGACTCTAGTGAAGGAAGGGTAATTGTGCAAAATAGGGCTGAATCATTGCTTGTTGTGGAAGTAAAATAGAAGCAATACAACGATCCATTGTTGGTACAACTAAAGTAGGGGATTCATAAACATAAGACTATGGATTTTGCACTTGGCATGGATGATGGTACACTGAGGTACCAAGGGTGACTATGTGTTCCGAATGTAGATGGTCTCCGGGAAAGAATCATGACCGAGGCTCACGCTTCTAGGTATTCCGTGCATCCAGGTTCTACAAAGATCTATCACGATCTAAAGGAAGTTTATTGGTGGAATGACATGAAAAGGAATGTAGCGGACTTTGTGGCAAGGTGTCCGAAATGTCAGCAAGTGAAGGCCAAACATCAACGGCCTGGTGGGTTGGCACAAAACATAGAAATTCCAATGTGGAAGTGGAAAATGATTAATATGGATTTTGTGTTAGGATTACCACGTACTCCGCGCAAGTTTGACTCAATTTGGGTGATTATGGATCGGCTCACGAAATCAGCACATTTCTTGCCAGTTAAATCCACAGACACAACGGAACAGTATGCTCAGTTGTATATCAAGGAAATAGTCAGGCTGCATGGCACTCCAGTTTTTATCATCTCCGATCGAGGGGCTCAAGTCACGGCAAAGTTTTGGAAGAAATTTCAGCAAGGTTTAGGTACTCAGGTGAATCTTAGTACAACCTTCCATCCACAGATTGACGGGCAAGCAGAGTGGACTATTTAGACGCTTGAGGACATATTGCGTGCTTGTGTTCTTGATTTCAAGGGTAGCTAGGATGATCATTTGCCACTCATAGAGTTTGCTTATAACAACAGTTTTCATGCTAGTATTCAGATGGCACCATTTGAGGCATTGTATGGTAAGAGATATAGATCTCCCATTGGGTGGTTCGAAATTGGGGAAGCAGAGTTGATAGGGCCACACCTCATGCATCAGGCTATGGAAAAGTTAAGACCATTAAGGAGTGGTTGAAGACTGCTCAGAGTCATCAGAAGTCCTATTCGGATGTTCTTCGTTGGGATTTTGAGTTCAAAGAAGATGATTGGGTATTCTTGAAAATTTCCCCTATGAAAGTCGTAATGCGATTTGGTAAGAAAGGGAATTTGAGTCTGAGGGATGTCGGACTGTACAGAATCATTCAGAGAATCGGTGAGGTGGCGTACAAGCTTGATCTACCACCCGAGATGTTATTAGTGCATCCGGTATTCCATGTGTCCATATTGAAGAAGGTAGTTGGAGATCCGTCCACTATTGTGCCGATTGAGACCATTGAGGTTAATGACGAATTGTCATATGAAGAAATTCCAGTTGCCATTCTTGAAAGACAACTCCGAAAGTTGAGTAATAAAGAAATTGCCTACGTAAAAGTATTATGGAGAAACCAACAGGTTGAAGAGGCCACTTGGAAGGCCAAGAAAGAGTTTGAATAGCTGTGTAATCCTTTTTATGAACTTGTCGCCTGTGAATTTTGTATCATTTGTTCAGTTAATGTAAAGACGTTCTTTTTGATTATATGTCGTTTACATGATGCCACGGTTGGTATTGTTATGAGTTATGTTACATCGTTGGTTTGTGTACATGTTTTTAGGGAAGAAGTAGGCATTTCTGCGGCCCGTTCTGCGACCGCACAACCACTCCGTGGACCGCAGAATGGTCGCAGAGTGAGGCAGTTTTCTGGGGCATTTTTGATGTCACTTTCGCGGCCAATTATGCGACCGCATAACTGTTTCGTCGGCCGCACTTTGGTCGCATAGTCATCCTTAGACTTTTGCATAGGGAGGTTCTGCGACGCATTATGCGACCGCAAAACAGGTCTGGGGGTCGCATAACGGCCGCAAAGTGAAGCAGTCCAGCCCAATTCCCAGAGCCACCTTTCGCGGACCGCATAATCATTATGTGGTCACATATGCGACTGCATAACCTGCTCGAGAGCTTTATTTTTGGGATTTTTAAAGCCGACCCTATTCCATTAAAACACATCACATAGACCATTTTGAGCTTATTTCTGATATCTTTGGAGTGAGAGAGAGAGAGTCCTAGAGGGAGAAAGTGATCTTCATAAACAGTTTCTCTTCAATTCTTGCTTAAACCTTTGAATATTATCAAGATAAGAACCCTAGGTCTTCATCCTAAGAGGTAAGATTCTATCACCCAGCTCTTAAATTAGATATATAACTAGAATGGACAATTAGTAAGGTAGTTCATGGGGATGGGCAAGCTTACCTTGCATGCATGTATTCTTAAGGTACGTGGGGAGGTTGTGAGTTAAAGATAGAAAAGAATGGGGTGTGGAATGGTGAAGTCTTTCATAAAAGGGCCATGGAACCTTAATACACACATAGTATTTGATAAAATGCTTAAGTGAGCTAGAATCATGATCGCTTTCCTAATTTTTGATTCAATTTTTGCTATATTGCTAAAATAGATTGAAGTTGCTAATATTCCGGAACATCTTAGAGTTTTAAGAAGCTCAATTGAGGTTTATTGGCTAAACCCCATCTTCTTATAATTGAATCCCATGGTATTCATGAAATCGATGCAAGTCCCAAAATAAGCGTCCTAGAAATTGCTATCCCGAATGTGCTTGTTTTGATAATATATTTGTAATATGTATTCCAATGCTTCCATCATGTTATCTCGTCGTCTGAGGAAATGTTAAAACTTAGAATATGTGCAAAAATGCCAAGCCTTCAAGTTAAATTCGACTAAAGACTGTTATGCCAAATTGTATGAAAAGCCTCTATGTGCCTTAGAATCTAAATTACTCACATGTGAAATCAAAAAGTCTTGAATGAAAAACCGTATTGTCGATGATGATACTAAAAATGTTGGAATGTGAAAAAGAACCTGAATCATGAAATACGGCCAAGCGCCAAGAATAACTTTATAATTGGGGCAACTCGTGCCATTGTATTGAAAAGATGGGAAAGAAATATGAAGTGAGATGACTGATTGAAAATGGGTGATGTCTCGAATGATATGGATTAGCCGATCGGGCTTAGATCGGACTCCGTGTAAGAACACGGTGGTATTATGGATTGTGGCATATTGGCTCTAAAAACCATCCATCCTAACAATGCGGAAATTGACTTAAAAATCTATGTGATCCTTAACTTGATGTTTAATATTATTTAAAGCTCATATTTCATTCTTGAGTGTTTCCTCCTGTATTATTGTTCATTCTATTGAGACAGTGTTTTAGTTTTACATACTAGTACTATTCGATAGTACTAACATCCCTTTTACCGGGGGTGCTGCATCTTTAAATGGATGCAGGTGATTCCGTAGTAGACAGTGTTGATCACACATAGTGCTGCATCCTCTTCTCAGCGGACTCGGTGAGCCCCATTGCATTCTGGGGTCATGTATTGTACCTTTTATTTATATTGTGGTCACTTTTTGAGTTATAGTCGGGGCCTTGTTGCCGACACCATCTTTACTCTCTTTTGTATCTTTAGTGGCTCCGTAGACACTATGTGGGTTATATATGGATGTTAGAAAGGTCCACGGATCATGTTGTATTTTGGGCTCTTGTTCCACTCAGTCATAAGGATGTATGTATTTTGAAGCTTAACAATGATGTACCAAAATGAAACGACTTAGTAATGTATATGTGTATGAACTTTCTACTACCTAACTAATGAGAGCACGCCTTCTCTGGATCATAAGTGAGTCGGGTAGATATTGTCTAGTAGGATTGCTCGATCGGGTCCACTCGGTTGAGCGCCGATCGTGCTCCCCGAGGTTGGGGCATGACAGATCGTCAAAAGGCAAGATCATAAATTGGGAAAGTAAAGAATACCCATTAGAGACTTTTTCATGAGATGGGTTTTATCTAAATTAATTTTGTAGAGGCTTGTTCCAGTTCTTTCATTCTTGGGATTAAAAAATTAAAGAAAACATAGATGGTTATAATATAACTATTTCTAAAAGCCTGAGATCTTACAATTCTAAAAGCAATAGAAGAGCAGCAACCAAATATGAAGCAACGAAGAAATAGAAGCGGCGATTGAGGGTATTGGAGCCGCGGTGGCGTAGAAGCTGCTTTTGCTACTTATTCCTAAAGGGTTTTACAAGTACTGTTCGATCTTGGACTTATAAGAATTGGCAGAATATTAAGTGTAATTTTGGTGGGAATTTGTTTAGGAAAATTTTTGTATGGAAATTTTAGGGTATGCTTGTAAATGGTTGCATTTAGTATGACAATATAGAAACTGTCCAAAAACGTTGCAATATAATTAAAACGCGTGGCCAAAACTTTTATATTTAGGCAACACTTAGAAAATATTATTTTTACAATTAAACAGAACGCTTTATAAGTGTTACCTTAAAATCCGTGGCCAAAGACTCTACTCAAAGGTCACGCCTAAAAAGTGTTCCTACAGATACGTTTGGCAACACGTTTTGAGCGTTGCCTAAATTAGTGTGGCTCTAGGCCTAAAATGTTGTAGTGGCATGATCAATAAATGTCAAGTTTCATACTCCTAAGCTAGTATAAGTGGCATGCTACGGTGTATGCTTGTGCGAGTGTACTACTACAGCTCAAGTCAACAAGTAATATCAAAGAAATCGAGTAGCTCATCAAGGCAACACAACAAGTCACATAAGGTGTCTGACACACACAAGGTAAAGCACACCATCACATGAAAATCACCAACACAATGTCCCCAAGCCATCACACATCATCCCTGACATTGCCACCCTTATCTCTCTGATAGCCACCTGTATCACTCCGATATCCACCCATATCACTCTGTATAACAGCCACCCATATCGTTCCGCCCGAACAATAACTAAATAGCTGCCTATATCACTCTGTACATTCAACAACAGTGAGATGCCACCCTTATGTCTCGCATAACAACAATGGTGAAATGCCACCCTTATACTCTGCATAACAACAACCAAACCACATAACAATTCACATGTGCTAACATCACAACAACATGATATATCAACTCGCACAATAAGTGCTCATTGGCCACAACCTTTCTAGAGATCCAACAATATCAATATTTCCACGACAAATATCCCACGGCTCAAACACAATGCATATGGAGTCTTTATAACAAAAAAATGAACGGAAAAGTAACTCAACAAGGAACAACACCTCCTTTAGACACAACTTCAATTAAAGTAGATTAATGCCTTTCGATAACCTCAATTACAATAAATTGTTTAAGGATAAACTCGACACTGAAAGTATTTCCATGAAATGGAAAACTTCAGATTCTAGTGTATGAATTAGGCTAACAATAAAAGAGATGGAACGAACTAGTACTACGTCTAAATCCATGAGGATAATCCGGCAACAAAAGGATATTATATAACAACAATTTCAACTAAGAGTAACTCTACAATAAAAGAAATCACAAAATGATTAAAAGTGATAACATCTTCAAATAAAGCATATAAGAGCAAACTCGACAAGTAAAGAATATGACATGTAACAATAACTTCAAATAAAGCATGTGATAGTAGACATGACGAATAAAAGATATAACATGTGCTAACAATTCCAAATAAGTACATGAAAGAAGCCTAAGAGTCTAAACCGGTCAATTTCCATATTTAAGCCCGAGTACATACTCGTCAGCTCGCGTACACGGCTTTCACATGACACAAATAGCACAAACACATCAATTCCTAAGGGGTAGTTTTCTCACACAAAGTTAGGCAAGATACTTACCTCAAAGAAGCCAAATCGCTGCTCTAAAATGACCCTCTCGTGTGAAACAATCTCCAGACGGCTCACATCTAGCCAAAATAACTTAATATGATAAATAAAAACCATAGAAAATAATTTCAGATAATAAAGCTTCGATCTTTAATGAAAACTAAAGAGTCAACCCAAAAGGTCAACATCGGGCTCGCACCACAAAAACCCGACAAAATTCATAAAATCCGGATACCCATTCCGGTACGAGTCCAACCATACCAAAACTATCCAATTCCGGCATCAAATCGTCCTTCAAATCCTCATTTTACTTTTTTTTAAAGTTTTTACAAAATTTCTCATTTTCTCCAATTCAAATCACTAATTTAATGTTCAAAATAAAGATGGAATCATGAAATATGATCAAATCCGGATAAAGAACACTAACCCAAACCTAACACGTGAAAATCCCCTCCAAATTCGCCCAAAATTGAAGTCTCTAACTCAAAAAGTGATAAAAATATCAAACCCTCAATATATAATATGTTCTGCCCAGAACTTACGTATTTGCGGACCAGAGAAGCGCACCTGCGAGCACAATTACCGCATTTGCGGCCTTCACTTAACAACCTAGGAACTGCACCTGCGAGCCAGCTATCGCATCTTCGATCCCGCAGAAGCATGAGAAACGCCCGCACAAGCGTAAACCAACTGGAGCCTCAACCTCGCAACTGCGATCCATCTCCGCAGATGCGTACCCGCACCTGTTGTCCCCCATCTGCAGAAGCGAAAACACTGGACATGCACCAACTCGCCGAAGAGACAAAACTTACGCAGAAGCGTGTCCGCACCTGCGCTCCAGAATACGCAGATGCGAAACAACAGAACCAGACCTGCCCAAAAACATAGCAATGATCCGAAACTCGTCTGAAACACACCTGGGCGCCCCGGGAGCCTGTCTGAACATACCAACAAGTTCCAAAACATAATGCGGGCCTATTCGAGGCCTCAAATCACAACGAACAACATCAAAACTACGAATCGAACCTCAAATCGAACTTAATGAACTTTCACCTTCTACAACTCGCGCCGAATCATATCAAATCAACCCGGAATAACATCAAATTTTGCTTGCAAGTCCCAAAAGGCATAATGGAGCTATTCCAACTCTTGAAATTGTAATCAGAGCCCGATATCCATAGGGTCAACTCCCGGTCAAACCTCTCGACCTTAAAAATTTTCAACTTTCTAATTTTTGCCAAAATACATCAAATCGATCTACGGATCTCCAAATCCAAATCTGGGCATACGCCTAAGTCCAAAATCACCATAAGAAGCTATTGAAATCACCAAACACCATTCCGGAGTCGTCTACACCAAAAGTCAAACTCCAGTCTACTCTTACCGCTTAAGCTTCTAAAACAAGAATCATCCTTCCAAATCAATCCTAAATCATCTGAAAACTAAATGCGACCACACACGCAAGTCATAATACATAATACGAAGATACTCGAGAACTTGAGCCACTGAATGGGATATTAATTCTCAAAACGACCGGTTGGGTCATTACATTCTCCTCCTCTTAAACTAATATTCGTCCTCGAACGTGCCAAGCACCATAACGAAGTCGTCAAATCATTGAATGTACTAAGAATTTATAAACTCGCGGGTGAACCAACGTCACCCTGGTCCACATAAGCCCGACAACATCATCTTAACTGAAGATTATTCCTCCTACCCACACTGATAAACCTTAGAACCAAATCTTTCACCATCCGATCATTCCCCAAGGACCCGGATCCCACTCTAACACACAGTATCAACCTCAACTAGCTGTAAGAGCTCTTGCATACACCCCCAAGGTATAACCACTCGATGTAACACATCAGACATATGCCATAACAACATCTCGGACCACCATAACTGCCCATAGTCAAATCCAACACTGACAAATAATCTAATCTCAGTCGAAACCTTGTCCCAAACCTTCACAATGCTGACAACGTTACAAGAAACATGAAGATCTCATAACCACTCGCGCAATAAAAAGTCACACCCCTACGTGGGAACACACCTAGCAAGCTAAACCCCAATAAGAACAACGTGAATAAGACTAAATATTGAAAGAGAATCACATGAGAGAATCATCAAACAAGTCTGACAGGCAGAACTCCCTATCAGTATCATACTACGAATCAATTCCACAAGGAAGGATCAAAACATATGAACTAATCACAAGGGTCTCATCCTAATATAACTCCACTGCAGCATGCAGCCCGGTTCAAACATATCAAACCACATGCAAATGCGAGGATCCCATCCTCAGCTCTGAAGTACAAGTAGAATACACATCATACCAACCGAAACCTTCCCCTAATTCAATTCCACGAAACAAAATCATAACATGTAACAAACTTCCTATACCGGTAGAGCATCTAAATCACAAATCATAACCAAACCATCCAGAAATCACATCAAAACCTACCGTAATGAGTAAGGGAAAGTCCCTTCTAGTTTCATAGCTCTCAATAGTGATTAAAACAAACTGATAGACACGGGCTACAACTATAGAGTCTCCCAACAGGGGTGAACACATAAGTAGAGTGCAAAATCCCAAAACTCACCCATATGTGAAGCAAGATAGGAGGACTCACTCCGATAAGCAGAACCGAATCAAAATAAAAATGATGCTCCTCTATAATAAATCAAAACCATACCTGTAAGGACACCATGTGGTGCAGCGGTCTCATCCCTACCATAGAAATCATATCAATAGGCCGGGCCTCCCCCTTTAGGGCGCCCTCTACCCGCTAGTCCTGCACCCCTAGGTAGCTATGCAGGTGGAGTAGCAACTGGATTGGAGCCCCTAGCCTGAGTTCTCTAATTAAATGCACCCCTCCCGAGCCTGGGACAGTCTATCATGATGTTCCTAGTATTACCACAATCATAAGAACCCCTCTGCGAGCGTGGCTACTCGTACTGAGTCTGTGCTGGATAACTAGAATAATCGCGGTAGGAACCTCATGCCGGTGGTGCACTAAAAGATGACCGACGCATATGAGTACCCTGACTAACTGGAGCACCATGAGTAGTTTGAAGTGCAGACTGGACTGGCTGACTACCCGAGCCTCTGCCATGATGGGTCATAACTGAAGAATAGAATCCACTGAATCCTCCAGAACCTCGAGAACTCTTGGCTTCCTTGTCCTCCCTCTCCTCACCCCAAATACACTTTAATATCCTTGCAATCTCCACAACCTGCTAAAATGGAGTATCAGTCTCTAACTCCCGAGCCATACTGAATCTAAGGCCATAATTGAGTCCCTCGATAAATCTGCAGACTCGCTCTTTGACTGTAGGAACCAAAGTAGGTGCATGACGGGATAACTCACTGAACCTGATGGCATAGTCCACCACCTTCATGGTGCCCTGACACAGTTGCTCGAACTCCGTACGCCACGCATCCTAGAGGGTCTGGAGAACAAACTCCTACAAAAACATCTCTGAAATCAGATCCCAAGTGGGTGATGCTACATCAGTCGGTATACCCTCTTCATAAACCAGCCACTCCTGATACGTTACCCCTGACAGCTAAAATGTAGTAAAAGCAACTCCGATCATATCCACAATACCCATAGTACAGAGAATACAGTAACATTTCTCTAGAAAGCCCTATGCATCCTCGGTAGCTATGCCACTGAAATTAGGTGGGTTGTGCCTCTTGAACCTCTCAAGCCTCTTATGCTCCTCCTTTGATGCCCTGGCCTGACCTCAGGCTCAACCAAAATAATAGGTTGTATTGGCACCACACCCAGAACCTGACCAATGTGAGCCCGCTGCTCTAGAGTACGGGCGGTGGGAGTTTGAGATCCACCCCCAATCTGCAAAGTGGCTGGTGCAACAAAGATAAATCCCTCCTGAGATAATGTACCAAACATGCTCATGAACTTCGCTAAAGTCTCCTGAAGTTTGAGGGTAACAAAAGGCTCCACTTGTGCCTGTCCCCCAATCGGAGTTACTGACGGCCCCTCAACTGCTACTCTGACAGGTGTTCTAGTTGCAGCACGTGCCCCTCCTCGGCCTTTACCTCAGCCCCAGCCTCTCGCGGCTCTAGCACGGGGCATGGGTGTCTGCTCAGCTGATTCGGTAGCGCATGTCCTCACCATTTGTGAAAGAATAGATATACAAAAGCTCAAACTTTGAAATTAATAAATCTGCATGGCAGGAATGAAAGACATAAAAATTTTCCTAATAGTTTTATAGCCTCTCGAAGATAAGTATAGACGTCTCCGTACCAATCTGCAAGACTCTACTAAACTCGCTCGTGACCCTTAGAACCTATGAATCTAGAGCTCTGATACCAACTTGTCACGAATCCAAAATCCCTCTGTATGATGTTGTGACGGCACCTAGTCTCGAAGACTAGGTAAGCCGATTACTATAACAATTAAGCCAGTTTTGAACCATGATAATTTGAAACATAGTTTAATATGAATACCGAAACAAGAGCAAAATGAGCATGCGCGGCAATAACCATAACAACCTCCCAAGACTGTTAATACAGAGTCACAAACTCTAGCTAGGTACATGGAAAGATCTCAAAGATCGAAATATAGTATTGTTCAAATAACAAGCTGACAGTACAATGAACAGAAGGAACTCCAAGGGACTGGGATGACCAAACAGCTCTACCTTGAATCCTCACGACCAATAAGCTAACTTTGTCTGACTTTGATATCTCCAATACCTGGCTCTGCACACAAATATGCAAAAGTGTAGTATGAGTACACCACGGTTGATACCCAGTAAGTATCAAGACAAATCTCGATGGAGTAGCGATGAGGTACAAGTCAAGACACCCACTAGACAAAATAACTTGTGCAGTATAGAAGTATAAAGCTAATAATGGAAAGCAGGAATGAGTAAATGGCAACAAAAATCAACATGTGATATAAATAGTAAAACAATAAGAACACCATGAAAGTACCGTTGAAACCAACAAAGGAACACAAATGAAAACCAATTAATCAAGCCATTCTAACACAAGTTCGCAACGAAATTACCCGAGATACTTCATCTCATAGCGGCAAGTCACGGGTCTCAACCCACCATCATACGCCTAGTGCAACCTTTGCCCGTATCTCAAATCACAACTGCACGAACAACTCACATGCCAATATCTAAGTTCACCCGGAATGATCACATGCTCACATTCACAATCCGCCCGGCGTGGTCACAGACTCACAATCACAATCTGCCCAGCATGGTCACAGGCTAAATAGCAACATGAAGATAGATAATACAAGAACACATGGGCATGAACAATAAATGTCAAGTTTCATACTCCTGATCTAGTATTAGTGGCATGCTATGGTGTATGCTTGTGCGAGTGTACTACTACAGCACAAGTCAACAAGTAATATCAAAGACATCGAGTAGCTCATCGAGGTAACACAACAAGTCTGGTAAGGTGTATGATATATAGACAAGAAAAAGCACACCATCACACAAAAATTACCAACACAATGTCCCCATGCAATCACACATCATCCCTGACATTGCCACCCGTATCTCTCTGATAGCCACCCGTATCACTCTGATAGCCACTCGTACAGACTTTTTGGGTTGAATAGTGTGTTGGGGGGTAAGGGAAATATTGGCAGAAGAAGTGATTTCTGCGGCCCACTTTGCGGCCTCAGAATCACTCTGCGGGCCACAGAATAGTCGCAGAGTGAAGCAGGACACTAGGCAAGTTTGGATGGTATTGTGCGGTTAATTATGAGGTCGCAAAACCATTTTGCGGGCCGCACATCGACCGCGGAAGCAGCATGAAGAATTTTTTGGAGGGAGGTTCTGTGGCGTTATGCGACAACAGAACAGGTCTGCGAACCGCATAACGGTGGTAGAGTGGGGAAGAGCTGCCCAGTTTTGGAAAGACATTTCGCGACCCCTTTTGCGGATCGTAGAAGCATTACGCGGTCGCATATGGGTTCCGGAGCTTTATTTTTCTGGTTTTCATGACCCAACCTTATTCCATTATATAGACGCTATGGACCATTTCTTAAGTAAAAACCTGATATTTTGAGAGTGAGAGAGTGCTCTAGAGTGGAAGAGGGTTCCACAATAATTTGTTCTTTAATTCTTGCTCAAATCTTGGAAGCTTAACAAGGGAAACTCACTAGGTCTTCATCCTAGAGGTAAGATTCTACACCCTAACTCTCAATTTAGAACTTCACCTAAAAATAGGTAATTAGTAAGGGAATTCGTGGGTGAGGAAGTTGTTCATTTTGCATGCATGTGTTATCAAGGGGTGTAGGAAGATTGTTGAGCTAAAAATGGTAGATAATGGGTTATGGGATGATAGAATTCACCATAGGAGGACCTTGAAACCTTAATGCACACCTAGTATTTGATAAAATGCTCAAATAAGCTGGAACCATGATCATCCTCCTAATATTTGGTTCCATTTGTTATCTTTCTGAAATAGATCGAAGTTTCTAAGATTTTTGGAACATTTTAGAGTTTAAAGAAGCTCAAGTGAGGTATGTTGGATAAACTATTTCCTTAGAATTGAACCCCACAATGTCATTGTAACTCCCAAGTTACTCATTATGAATTGATTATTCCGAATAAATGTTGTGTCAAAAGACTGTTGTGTTCAACATATATTCCAAATGTTCTTGTTAAGTTGTAATACTATTTGGTAATGTATTCAAAGTATCATTTGCTTAGCTAATTGTTGTGGCTTCAAGTTGCGTTTCAAATGATAGTCAATGCTAATTGTGTATGAAATCTCAATGCACTTAAGACTCTTGTTTGCTCATATGTATGCTTATTGTCTTTGGACATAAATGCCTTTTTCTTGAATATCCATGACAATGATTAAAAGTGGAATAATGAGCTTGAATTATGAAGCACGACCAATATGCCAAGAATGATATTGCATTATGGCCGATGATGTCAATAAAATGAATGAAATGTACAAGAATATGAGTTAAGTGGTAAATACTTTTAATAATAAATACTTTGGGAGTATCGATTAGCCACCAAGGAAGGGTAGGTCGGAATAACCTAACCCCGAAACTACACGTGACGGTGTAGGAGTAATTGAGGGGTAAATCCCCATGTTAATGTGATTCGACTGTTTCCCCTTATATAGGATGAGATTGGGTATTGAGATATTTTCCCCTTAAATGGTATGAGATTATTACTAGCTAGATGTGATGTAATGTCGACCCATATGAAATTTTGGTGAGACGGCTTAGCCGATCGGGTAGAGATCGGATGCCATGCCGCGCACATGGTGGTATTGTGAGCGTATGTCTCCGGGTGAGATGGGTTAGCTGGTCGGGCTTAGATAGGACTCCGTGATAAAACAAGGTGGTATATCGGTACTAAAGATCTCCCAACTTAAATTATCTAAACCTACTTGAAATTTACTTTTCCCCTAATGTGACCCTTTGATACTATTTGAGTCTCTTATTGATATCATGTTTTATTCTTCGTTTACTGTTGATTGTTGCTCGTTCTATTGAGAGGGTGTTTAGTTTTACATACTAGTACTATTCCATATATACTAATGTCCCTTTTGCTGGGGGCGCTGCAACTGTAATGGATACAGTTGGTTCCATAGCAGGTGGCATCGATCAGTGATAGCAGCACACCCTCTCCTCGGCTGATTTGGTGAGCCATACTTCATTTCGGGGTCATGTATCTTCTATCCTTTGTACATAGCATTTTGAGGTATAGACAGGGTCTTGTTGTCGACAGTGTCACCGCACTCTTCTGTTCTTGTTAGAGGCTCCGTAGACATAGTGTGGGTTGTATATGTTTTTGGGAAAGTTAAACTAAAAATGTTGTAATTGTATCACTTATCCCACTTTAACTATGATGTACAATGTACTATTTTGAACATTTGTTAAGGGCATAACTAATGGAAATGAAATGTTGTTGTTCACATGACTGCTTATGGAGTAATTAAGGAAATGCACTCTTCTCTTTATTTTGGGTGAGTTGGGTAGACGGTACTGTTCATGATTGCTCGACTGAAGTAACTAAGTTGAGCACCGGTCGCGCTCCCCGAGGTCGTGGTATGACAAACATGGTATTAGAGCCTAATGTTTTAAAGTGTCCAAGGATGTCTCGGAGTCGTGTCTAGTAGATTCTTTCTTATCGTTGTGTTATCGACAACATCTATAATTAGGAGGCTACTTGGGTATTTAGGAATAATACCCTTCTTTGATATTCTAGATCGTGCAATAAAGCTGATTGTAAGATTGTTCCTCCTTTAACTCGTGCATTGCTCTAATTTTAAGTATATGGCACCTAATAAGAAAGCAAGAAATGGCTAAGGAGGCAATGCCACCCCAGGAGTGGCAGTTGACCCTTTACTTGATGATGCGTGTGAACACCCGAGGGATAAGAATATTCCCCTGACTACTACACTGCTTGATTCCGCTACACCTGGTTAGACCGCACCAGTTCCTGCACCTAATGAGGGTGCAACGATCCCTCCAACTGATATTCCAGTTCCACCTCTTGCCCCAGCTTCCGGTCCTGGTGTATCGGATGGGGATCTTAGAGGAGCCATACAGATGTTGGCTCAAATTGTGTCTTCTCATGCCCAGAGATCAGGTGCTGCACACCCTTCTTCTAGTCAGCCAAGGGATTCCACTAGTTCTAGGGTGAACCAATTTCTCCAGTTGGACCCTCCAGTGTTCACAGGTACTGATCCTGATGAGGACCCCCGAGATTTTATTGATGAGATGTACAAGACCCTCCGAATTATGCTTGCTACTGAGACAAAGGAGCAGAGTTGGCCTCCTACCACCTGAAAGGGGTGGCCTATTGTTGGTTTGAGATGTGGAAGGATTCTCGTGAGGAGGGTAGTCCTCCTGCGAGATAGAGTGAGTTTGACGATGCTTTTATTGATCATTTATTGCCTGCCGAGACTAAGGCAGCCCATGCTGCCGAGTTTGAGAACATGAAGCAAGGTAGCATGAGTGTGTGGGAGTATCATATGAGATTTGCGCGCCTGTCCAAATATGCCATCTACATGTCGCCTACTATCGAGGCTAGAGTGCACCGATTTGTGCAGGGCCTTAGCCCCTTGGTTATTAGTGAGGTTGCTACAGCTGCCTTGATTTCTGATATGCAATATGGTAAGATGGTGGCATTTGCTAACGCCACAGAGACCCGCAAGCTGAAGAATAGAATGGAGTGGGAGAGTAGCAACAAGGCACGATAAGCGGGCAACTTCAGTGGTACTACTGGTGGTTGTGGTAGGACAGCTGTCAGGGGAGGGTCATCAGGGCCGTCCTAGTCTTTTACTCAATCTTCAGTTAGTGCACTGCCATCGGGACCCAATCAGCAGCAAGGGAACTACTTTACGCCTAGCCCGGGCAACAGGGGATTTTATTAGCAAGGTCGATCTGGTGGGAGATTTCAGCAGCAGCAGAGGCCCCAATGCCCTAGGTGCGGGAAGATGCACTTTGGGACATGCTATATAGACCAGCCCATATGCTACGAGTGTGGTATGAGGGGTCACATTCAGAGGGATTGTCGTTCATCTCACCAAAGGATGGGCAGAGGTACAACACAGCCAGCCAGTTCTGCAACCGCGTGGGTTTATAAGGATTATGTTATCACAATCAATAATAAGTATCCACTGCCAAGGATAGATGACTTGTTTGATCAATTTCAGGGTGTTAAGTACTTCTCCAAGATCGATTTAAGATTTGGGCATCACCAATTGAAGATCAAGGAGCAGGATATTCCGTAAAAAGCTTTCAGGACCCGGTATGGGCACTTTGAATTTCTGGTAATGTCTTTCGGGCTAACAAATGCACCCGCATCTTGCATGGATCTTATGAATTTGGTCTTCAAACCTTTCCTCGACTCCTTTGTGATAGTGTTCATTGACGATATTCTTGTTTATTCGCGGAGTCGGGAGGACCATGTTGATCATCTCAGGGTAGGTTTGCAGACTCTGTATCAGCACCTGTTGTATGCGAAGTTTTCAAAATGTGAATTTTGGCTCAAATCTATTACGTTCTTGGGTCATGTTGTCTCTAGAGAAGGAATTTAGGTTGACCCCCAGAAAATTTTAGCTGTGAAGAATTGGCCTAGATAGACCTACTACTCCAACAAAGATTCGTAGTTTCTTGGGCTTAGCTGGATATTATAGGAAGTTTGTGGAGGGCTTCCCTACTTTTGCCTCTCCGTTGACTAAATTGAAGCAAAAGGTGGTTAAATTCCAATGGTCAGATGCTTGTGAAAGGAAGTTTCAAGAGTTGAAATCAAGATTAACTACGGTGCCGGTGTTTACTCTACCACAGGGTATGTATGGATTCGAGGTATATTCCGATGCTTCAAGGATCAGACTTGGGTGTGTATTAATGCAACAGGGAAAGGTGATAGCGTATGCTTCTAGGCAACTCAAGAATCATGAAAAGAACTATCCAACACATGACTTAGATCTTGCAGTGATGGTATTTGCGTTGAAGATTTGGCGATATTTTTTGTATGGGGTCCATGTAGACGTATTCACGGACCATAAGAGCCTTCAGTATATTTTCAAACAGACGGAATTGAATTTGAGGAAGAGAAGATGGCTCGAGTTACTTAAAGATTATGACATCGACATCCTATATCATGCGGGGAAGGCTAATGTTGTAGCAGATGCTCTTATCCAGAAATCTATGGGTAGTTTGGCTCACTTGGAGGCATATCAAAGGCCGTTGGCCAAGGAGGTTCATTGGTTGGCTAGTTTGGGAGTTCATCTTGCGGACTCTTATGAAGGAGGGGTGATTGTGAAAAATAGGGCTGAATCGTCGCTTGTGGTGGAAGTCAAGGAGAAGCAATTTAACGATCCATTGTTGGTACATTTGAAGGAGGGGATTCAAAATCATAAGACCATGGCCTTGTCTCTTGGCATGGGTGATGGTACACTAAGGTACCAACGGTGACTATGTGTTCCAAATATGTATGATCTCCGGGAAAGAATCATGACCGAGGCTCACACTTCTAGGTATTCTGTGCACCCGAGCTCCACAAAGATGTATCATGATCTTAGGGAAGTCTATTGGTGGAACGATATGAAGAGGAATGTAGCGGACTATGTGGCGAGATGTCCAAATTGTCAGCAAGTGAAGGCCGAACACCAAAGGCTCGATGGGTTGGCACAGAACATAAAAATTCCAATATGGAAGTAGGAAATGATTAACATGGACTTTGTGGTAGGGCTACCTCACACTCCTCGCAAATTAAACTCGATTTGGGTAATTGTAGATCGACTCACAAAATCAGCACACTTCTTGCCGGTTAAGGCTACCGACACAGCAAAACAGTATACTTAGTTGTATATCAATGAAATAGTCAGGTTGCATGGCACTCTAGTTTCTATCATTTCTGATTGGGG
>AWOL01S0063923.1:114796-153084 GCA_000715115.1 Nicotiana otophora
TTAGAGGCTTGTAGATAGATGTCATGTACGTAAAAGATTGTATGGCCTTGTCGGCCTATATTCAGTGTACGAGTGATTATTTTGGTCTTATAGGCCCATATGTCTTATGTATAAGTTGGTATTACATGTTGTATTCTACCTGTCTCACGACAGCTTCTATGGTTCAGTAATTTATGATAGTATGATATGAAAAGATACATTATGTTGGTACTCGGTTGAGTAAGGTACCGGGTGCCTGTCGCGGCCTTTCGATTTGGGTCCTGACACTCTGACAGGTGGATAGGCCCTGTTACAAGGGAAACTCTGTCGACATTTTTGGGAATTTGGGGAGTTAGTATAAAATAAATGGGAACTGTTGGTGTGTTTTGTAGAAACTGAGTCACATTGTGCGCTAATGGTAAATTTTGACCCTCATTCGAGGACGAATGATCTTAAGTGGGGGAGGATGTAAGGCCCCGTAAAATTTTGCCTAAAACCCGAGGTTCCATGGTGGCGAGGTAGGCTAATATGTTTGGTGATGGTAGGCTAATATGTTTGGTGATGGTAGCAAGCTCACCGTGGTACGGATGTTTGGGGTTGAACAGTCCGCTGGGAATTAAGGGAAAATTTTTGGCAGAAGAAGTGATTTATGCGGCACACTGTACGGCCGCAGAATCACTCTATGGGCCGTAGAATGGCCGCAGAGTGAAGCAGGAAACTGGGCAAGTTTGGAGGGTATTGTGCGGTCAATTATGCGATCGCAAAACTATTTTGTGGGCCGCACATCGACTGTGGAACAAGCATGAAGATTGTTTTGGAGGGAGGTTCTACGGCGTATAATGGGACCACTGAACAGGTCTGTGGACCGCATAACGGCCGTAGAGGGGGGCAAGGCTGCCCAGTTCCGAAGAGATATTTTGCGGCCCCTTTTGCAGACCACAGAAGCATATATGCGACCACATATTGGGTTATGGATCTTCATTTTTTTGGTTTTCATGACCCGACCCTATTCCATTATATAGACACTATGGACCATGTCTTATGTAAAAACCTGGTATTTTGAGAGTGAGAGAGTGCTCTGGAGTGGAAGAGGGTTCCTCAACAATTTGCTCTTCAATTCTTGCTCAAATCTTTGAAGATTAACAAGGGAAACTCACTAGGACTTCATCCTAGAGGTAAGATTCTACACCCTAACTCTCAATTTCGAAATTCACCTAAAAATAGGTAATTAATAAGGGAATTCTTGGGTGTGGAAGTTGTTCATTTTGCATGCATGTGTTATCAAGAGGTGTAGGAAGATTGCTGGGCTACAAATGGTAGATAATGGGTTGTGGGATGATGGAATTCACCATAGGAGGACCTTGAAACCTTAATGCACACCTAGTGTTTGATAAAATGCTCAAATAAGCTGGAACCATGATCATCCTCCTAATATTTGGTTCCATTTGTTATCTTTCTGAAATAGATCGAAGTTGCTAAGATTTTTGGAACATTTTAGAGTTTAAAGAAGCTCAAGTGAGGTATGTTGGATAAACTCTTTCCTTAGAATTGAGCCCTGCAATGTCATTGTAAGTCCTAAGTTACTCATTATGAATCGATTATTCCGAATAAATATTGTGTCAAAAGACTTTTTTGTTCAACATGTATTCCAAATGCTCTTGTTAAGTTGTACTACTATTTAGCAATGTATTCAAAGTATTGGTTGCTTAGCTAAATGTTATGGCTTCAAGTTACGTTTCAAATGATATCCAGCGCCAATTGTGTATGAAATCTCAATGCACTTAAGACTCTTGTTTGGTCATATGTATGCTTATTGTCTTGGACATAAATGCCTTGTTGTTGAAAATCCATGATAATGATTAAAAGTGGAATAATGAGCTTGAATTATGAAGCACGACCAATGTGCCAAGAATGATATTGTATTATTGCCGAAGATGTCAATAAAATGAATGACATGTAATAGAATATGAGTTGAGTGGTAAATACTTTTAATAACAAATACTTTGGGAGTATCGATTAGCCACCGAGGAAGGGTAGGTCAGAACAACCTAACCCTGAAACTACACGTGTCGGTGTAGGAGTGATTGAGGGGTAAATCCCCGTGTTAATGTGATGAGACTGTTTTCCCTTATATGGGATGAGATTGGGTGTTGAGATATTTTCCCCTTAAATGGTATGAGATTATTGCTAGCTAGATGTGATGTAATGTCAACCCACACGACATTGTGGTGAAACGGCTAAGCCGATCGGGCTGATATCGGATGCCATGTCACGCACATGGTGGTATTGTGAGTGTACGTCTCGGGGTGAGATGGCTTAGCCGATCAGGCTGAGATAGGACTCCATGCTAAAACACGGTAGTATATCAGTTCTAAAGATCTCCCAACTTAAAGTATCGATACCTACTTGAAATTTACGTTTCCCCTAATGTGACCCTTTGATACCGTTTGAGTCTCTTATTGATATCATGTTTTATTCTTTGTTTACTGTTGAATGTTGCTCTTTCTATTTAGAGGGTGTTTAGTTTTACATAGTAGTACTATTCCATATGTACTAACGTCCCTTTTGCCAGGGGCGCTACATCTTTAATGGATGCAGGTGGTTCCATAGCATGTGGCATCGATCAGTGATAGAAGCACACCCTCTCCTTCACTGATTTGGTGAGCCCCACTTCATTTCGGGGTCCTGTATCTTTTATCCTTTGTATATAGCATTTTGAGGTATAGCCGGGGCCTTGTTTCTGGCACTACACTCTTCTGTTCCTGTTAGAGGCTCTGTAGATATAGTGTGGGTTGTATATATTTTTGGGAAAGTTAAACTAAAAATGTTGTAATTGTATCACCTGTCCCACTTTAACTATGATGTACAAAGTACTGTTTTGAACATTTGTTAAGGACGTAACTAATGGAAATGAAATGTTGTTGTTCACATGACTTCTTATGGACTAATTAAGGAAATACACTCTTCTCTTTATTTTGGGTGAGTTGGGTAGACGACACTGTGCATGCTTGCTTGACCGAGGTAACTCTATTGAGCGCTGGTCAAGCTCCCCGAGGTCGGGGCGTGACACCCGCATCACTCCGTATAATAGCGACCCTTATCACTCCGTCCGGACAATAATACAATAGCCACTCGTATCACTTCGTACATTCCACAATAGTGCCATGCCACCCTTATGCCCCGCATAACAACAACGGTGAAATGCCACCCTTATAGTCCGCAAAACAACAACCAAATCACATAACAATTCACATGTGCTAACATCCCAACTACACGACATATCAACTCGCACCACAAGTGCTCATAGGCCACAACCTTTCCAAATATCCAACAATATAAATATTTCCACGAGAAATAGCCCACGGCTCAAACACGATGCGTATGGAATCTCAATAACAACAAAATGAACGGGAAAGTAACTCAACAAGGAACAACACCCCCTTTAAACACAACTTCAATTAAAGTAGATTAATGCCTTTCGATAACCTCAATTATAATTAACTATTTAAGGATAAACTCGATAGTGAAAGTATTTCCATGAAATGGCAAACTTCAGATATTAGTGTATGAATTAGGCTAACAATGAAAGAGATGGCACGAACTAGTACTAGGTATATATGCATGACGATAACCCGGCAACTAAAGGATATTATGTAACAATAATTTCAACTAAGAGTAACTCCACAATAAAAGAAATCACAAAAATGATTAAAAGTGATAACAACTTAAAATAAAGCATATAAGAGCAAACTCGACAAGTAAAAACAACAACTTCAAATAAAACATGTGATAGAAGATATGACGAATAAAAGATATAATATGTGATAACAATTCCAAATAAGTACATGATAGAAGCCTAAGGGTCTAAACTGGTTAATTTCTACATTTAAGCACGAGTACGTACCTGTCACCTCGCGTACACGGCTTTCACATGACACAAATAGCACAAACGACTCAATTCATAAGGGGTAGTTCACCCCACGCAAAGTTAGGCAAGATAATTACCTCAAAGAAGCCAAATCAATGCTCTAAAATGATCCTCTCATGTGAAACAATCTCCAAACGACTCAAATCTAGCCAAAATAACTTAATATCATAAATAAAAACCATAGGAAATAATTTCGGATAATAAAGCTTTGATCTTTGATGAAAACTAAAAAGTAAACCCAAAATGTCAACCCCGGGCCCGCACCTCGGAACCCGAAAAAATTCACAAAATCCGAACACCCATTCCGGTATGAGTCCAACCATACCAAAATTATCCTATTCCGTCATTAAATCATCCTTCAAATACTCATTTTACATTTTTGAAAGTTTTTACTAAACTTCTCATTTTCTCCAATTCAAATAACTAATTTAATGTTAAAAATAAAGATGGAATCATGAAATATAATCAAATATGGATAAAGAACACTTACCCCAATCTAACACATGAAAATCCCCTCCAAAATCACCTAAAACCAAGGTCTCTAACTCAAAATGTGATAAAAATATCAAACCCTCGATATATAATATGTTCTGCCTAGAACTTCCACATTTGCGGACCAAAGACGTGCACCTGCAATCTCGCACCTGCTTGCACAATTACCGTATCTGCGGCCTTTACTTAACAACCCAAGAAGCACACCTGTGAGCCAGCTATCGCATCTGCGATCTCGCAGAAGCGTGAGAAACGTCCGCAGAAGCGTAAACCAACTGTAGTCTCAACCTCGCAGACGCGTACTATATTTGCAGAAGACAAACAACTGGACATGCACCAACTCGCAGAAGCATGTCCGCACCCGCACTCCAGAATGTACAGATGTGAAACACCAAAACTAGACCTGCCCAAAAACATAGAAATGATCGGAAACTCGTTCGAAACACACCCGGGGGCCCCAAGACCCTGTTTGAACATAACAAAAAGTTCCAAAACATGATGCGGACATACTCGAGGCCTCAAATCAAAACAAACAATGTCAAAACTATGAATCGTACCTCAAATCGAACTTAATGAACTTATGAACTTTCAACTTCTACAACTCGCGCCGAATCATATCAAATCAACCCGGAATAGCCTCAAATTTTGCTTGCAAGTCACAAATGACATAACAGAGCTATTCCAACTCTCGAAATTGAAATAAGGGCCCGATATCCACAAGGTCAACTCCCGGTCAAACCTCTCAACCTTCCAAACCTTCAACTTTCCACTTTTCGCCAAAATGCATCAAGTAGACCTATGTGTAAGGCCCCGAAAACTTTCACCCAAAACCCGAGGTTTCGTGATGCCAAGGTAGACTTATGTGTTGATGAGTGTGTCCTTCATATTTAAAGCTAACTTTCTATAAACTATGTTTCCCCTGTACGGCTTATGTTGAGGTTGCTCCTCCTTGGTAATGTAATGTTTAATGGCATTGTGGCTGGTGTTGTTTCCCTATTGTTTTATATTGTTGTGTTGTAGTTATGTAGTTAGGAATGGTTTTGGGATTCTCTGGCAGGTGGATAGGCCCCAATTATAAGGGAGACTCTGGCAAAATTTCTGGAAATCTAGGGAGTTAGTCAAACATTATGAACTCCTGGTGTGTGTTATTGTAGTTGAGTCACATTGGGTGCTAATGGTGAATATTTACCCTCATTCAAGGATGAATGATCCTAAGTAGGGGAAGATCTATGGCCCCGAAAAATTTCACCGAAAATCCGGTGTTTTGTGATGTCGCGGTAGACTTATGTGTTTCGAACTTTTGAGTGGAACAGTGCGTTGGGGAGTTGAAGAAAATTTTTGGAAGTGCAGGGCATTTCTGCGGTCCATTCTGTGGTTGCAGAACTAATCTGTGGATCACAGATCTGCCACAGACTGAAGCAAAAATCTGGACAAATTGTTGGACTATTATGCGGTCCAGTATGTGGTCGCATAATCATTTCGCAGGCCGAAGAGCCCCATCGCAGACCCAACATGTAACTTTCCGGAGGTGAGTTCTGTGGCGTATTATGCGACTGCAGAATTGGTTTGCGAACCGCAGACTGGTCGTAGAGTGAGGCAGAAGTTCCTAGTTTCGGAGGGCTATTATGCGGTCTATTTTGTGGACCGCATAAGCATTATGCGGTCGCATATGCGACCGCATATCTGTGTTGGGGCTTCATTTTTCTAATTTTTGTTTACCCAACCCTATTTTGATTAAAAGTCCTTGGGGATCGTTTTGAAGGCAAAAACCAGTCATTTTAGAGAGAAGAAGGGAGTGTTCTATAGAGAGAGAAGTAAGCCAAGTGCTTTGTTCATCAACTTCTTGTCCAAGCTTTGAAATTTAATAAGAAATATCACAAGATTTTCATCCAAGAGGTAAGGTCCTAACCCTAGCCTTCAATTTCGAGTTTAGATAGAAGATGGGTAATTGGGAGTATGATTCTTGGGTATGAGAGTTGTTATTTATGCATGCATGTAGCTATGTGGATGGTGGGGAGGTAATTGAACTAGTATGAGTAATTTCTTGGTATTGAATTAGTTGTGGAGTGAAGAAAATCTTGTGGAAGAAACTTGTAATCAAATTTGCACACCTAGTGTTTGATAAAATGCTCAAATGAGCTGAAACCATGAATATCTTCCTAAATTGTGTTCAATTTTGCTATGTATCTAAATGTGTAGTCGAACTTGAAAAGATATTGATGTGGGGTATTCAAACTAGTAAAATTGATTTCTGATAGGCATAACGTGTTAGAAAGATTCTCTATTTTTGACTTAATTATGTTATACCCCTTTTGGGAAGAAGATCTTGTATGAAATCAATGTGATTAAACACTTATTTCTCACATGATGAAACCTTATGAACTTACACTTGCTAAGGCCAGAGGTGCCAAATGGTTGATTTAAAAGGGAACTCTTTTGTACAAACTATTATTATTTGGGGAATCCGAAATGTGGCATTGTGAATACACCTCCACCCGTATACATTGGGGTGAGGCGGCGGGGCCTCTTTGTGTAGAGTTGTGGTATTGTGAATACACCTCCACCATCATACATCGGGGTGAGGCGGTAGGGCCACTTTGTGTAGAGTTGTGGTATTGTGAATACACCTCCACCTGCATACATCGAGGTGAGGCAACATGGCCTCTTTGTGTAGAGTCTGTGGCATTGTGAATACACATCCACCCGCATACGTTGGGGTGAGGTGGTAAGCCCACTTTGTGTAAAGGTAGTTGCAGAGGATCCCCGACTTATTAATCTATAAATGTTGTTGAAAGCTCTTAATAAATTTTCTATGGCTTTAACGACTAACAAAGACTTTTATTGTTACCATGATTCATCATATTCATGTTGTATTTCCAAGTCCTTGCATATGTGTTTGGTTTTCGTACTAGTAATATTCGGCAAGTACTAACGTCCCTTTTGCCGGGGCGCTGTATCTTTAATGGATGTAGGTGGTGCCATAGCAGGTGGTATTGATCAATGATAGTAGCACACCCTCTCATCAGCTAACTTGGTGAGCCCCACTTCATTTCGGGGTCATGTATCTCTTATAAGATGTACATCGTGTTTTGAGGTATAGCCAGGGCCTTGTTGCCGGCACTGTCGTGGCACTCTTTTGTTTCTGTTAGAGGCTTTGTAGACATAGTATGGGTTGTATCCTTTTTTGGGAAGGTTGAACTAAACTTGTTGTAATTGTATCATCTGTCCCACTTTAACTATGAATATATAGTGTACTATTTTGGGGACTTGTTAATGACGTAACTAATGGAAGTGAACTGGTGTTATTCATATTACCTCTTAATGTTTAATTAATGATATAAATGTATCTTCTCTTTATTAATGGGAGAGTTGGGTAGAAGGTATTGTACATGCTTGCTCGGCTGGGGTATCTCGGTTGAGCGCTGGTCGCGCTCCCCGAGGTCGGGGCGTGACACTATGAACCTCCAAATCGAAATCTGGGCATACGCCTAAGTCCAAAATCATCATACGAAGCTATTAGAATCATCAAAACACCATTCTGGAGTCTTATACACCAAAAGTCAAACGACGGTCTACTCTTACCGCTTAAGCTTCTAAAACAAGAATCATCCTTCCAAATCAATACCGAATCATCCGAAACCCGAACTCGACCACACACGCAAGTCATATACATTATACGAAGCTACTCGAGACCATGATCTACCGCACGGGATGCTAATTCTCAAAATGACTGGTCGGGTCGTTACAATGTATGAATAAACTTGACAACGAAAAAAGAGAATGAATAATAACAACTTCAATTAAATGCTTATAAGTGAACTAAGAGTCTAAACCGGTCAAGTTTTCACATATAATCTTGTGTACACACTCGTCACCTCGTGTACACGTCTTCCACATAATTCAAATACTACAATTAAGCTCGATCCTAAGGGGTAGTATCCCCTACACAAAGTTAGGAAAGATATTTACCTCAACTAGGCCAAATCAACACTCAAAAATGGCTTTTCCCTTAAAATTTGCCTCTGCACGGCTCATATCTAACAAACAATGACTTAATATTATCAAACAATGCAAGAGAAACCAATTACTATTAATAAAGCTATGATCTTTGCACAATTCCCCAAAATTTAACCCCGAGCACGCCTGGTCAAAACCCGAGTCCAAGGATAGATCTCGGCTACCCATAAACCTACGAGTCCACATGTGTTATTTATTTTCAAATCCGAGTCCAATTCGACTCTAAAATCTCAATTTTTCATTTTTCAAAACATAGACAAAATTCCCCAAAATTTTTATTAGAAATTCATGAATTTGATGTTAAATCTCATAAATAACCATGGAATATAATTGCAAATTGATCAAAATCACTTACCCAATGGTTGTAGGTAAAAATCCCTCCTCAAAATCGCCTCTCGCCGAGTCTAGGGTTCTAAAAATGTGAAAATGAGACTAAGTCCCATTTTCCAGCCCTTATGTTTAGGTGCAGAGATCACAATTGCGACCCTGGATTTGCACACTGACTCGCAAATGCTGCACCTGACAGCCAAGGGAGATGTCGCAAATGCGACACTGACTTCGCATTTGCGAAGTTTGTCCCTACCGCAAATTCGATCAATTGGTCGCAAATGCAACCTTACTCAGCCAAGCTAAACTTCACAATTGCGATCAAGGTGTCGCAAATGCGATACCTGAGAACCCCCTGCTATGATCACAATTGCGATGCTGGTACTCGCAATTGCGATACCTGGAGCACCAGCAACAGCAAACCTAAAACCAGCTCAAACCATTCCGAAACACGTCTGAAATCCACCCGACCATTCGGGGCTCTTTACCGAACAACCGGACAAGTCTAAAACATCATAGGAACTCGCTCACACAATTAAAACACCAAAATAACATCCGAAACCAGGAATCGAAAACCAAAACACATGAAATTCAAAAGAAAACTCAAGAACCTCTAGAATCACAACCAAGAATTACAACCAAGCGTCCGATTCTTATCAAACCAACTCTGAATTACATCAAATTTTGCAGACAAGTTCCAAATAGCAAAACAGACCTATTCCAAGTCCCAAAACCAAAATTCAACCCCGATAAACATAAAGTCAACTATGGTCAAACTTAAGGAAACTTCTAAATTTCAAATTGCCAACTTTTGACAAAACAAATCAAACCAACCTAGGGGCCTCCGAATTTAATTTCGGGTGTATACCCAATTCCAAAATCACGATACGAATCTATCGAAGCCATCAAAATACCGTTCCGGGGTCATTTTCATAAAAGTCAAACATAGATCAACATTTCCAACATTTCCAACCATTTCAAAACTTTTCCGAAATGAAACTAACCATCCCCGCAAGACATAAAATCACAAATGCACATGTGTGAAGCACCAAAGGGGGAAACTGGACTCAAATACACAAAACAACTAGTCGAGTCATTACAACATATCAGAACATGAATAAGATCAACTCTAGTCGATGACACACCCCTCAACAATAGTTGTGCTGAGTAAACAACCTTATCCGATGTAGAATACACATTCTTATTAGGCCTAACAATGGGCCCCCAATTCAAATTCGATCATCCAAAAATAGGTAAATAACCTTCTAAAAACATCCACAGTAACCTAACCATAACACATACAATTAGCCATCAAACTCTTAACATACCTTCACCTTCCGCCACCAAGGAACAATCTATCTCCGAGAACGTCCGGTCTCTAAACCTCAAGAATATAGGAATCTCCATATCTGATCCCCACTCCACCGCTCAAATGACTAACACATCCCTTATACATAATCATCTTAGGGGAATACTCCCTTATATCGCCCGCACCACGTAGCAAAATATGAAGGTCAACAATCAACAACCAGGTGATTACCATAATACTATTCAAGCATCCGCAAGTCAAAACACAATGCACCTTCTGAAATACACACCCTTTCACAAGCGATACCAGATAGTTCCAGCATTCTTCTATACGTCTGAAACTGTCCATGCTATCTAGAATTCATGATCTTTGCTTAAAAGCTGAACCTCAACCTTATATATACAAATCTCAATCCCATACGACGTAACGCATCTATCATGTCATCATATGAAAATACGAGAATCCCATTATCAACTCTAAATCACAAGTAGGATAGACACCCTATCAACCAGAAACTCTCCACTTAACTCGATTCCAGAGAACATTGTAACACGCAGCAAACCTTTCACACCTGTAGAAGACATCAGCCTCGAGTTGTGGATCTAATATGAACTGTTCGAAACCCATTTTTCAGATAACCAAACCATCACACTGAACCTCAAATCCAATGAAGTCACGCAGACTGCCAAACCCAAGAGTATTGCCACAAAACACCTGTAAAGCTTTACCACACCAAAGGAAATGATCACTTCTATTACTATATATATACTGGTCCAAACCACTAACAAGCTGGCCCATTTTTTCGTGTTCCTCTTGTCTTGCCTTCAAGTTAACACTCCTCTTTGCCCGTACATAATGGTCTTTAATCTAGCCTCACCCTAAGATATCTTAGCATAAAACTACGTCCTTATAAGGCACATAAGCCCATGTATTCCTTCTCAAGCAGCCAATAGTACCGCAAGTGAGATGCCCACTCTAAAGAGACTTTGAAGTTGTTTCTTTCACCTGTCTGATACTGAAATGTAGAATCAATAATGATATAGAAATATCCTAAGTCTCGGCACTATCCAATGCAAATATCAAATCTTAGCCTATACAAATCCAGGGAACCCTCAAATACCACATGTGAATCTTAAACTCATTAGAACCTTCTCGAGAGTCATCCATTCTGCTCTAATCCTTAATGCACAGCCAATAGGCGTCGAACTTCTTCTGCTTCACTTGCACATGAATGCCCAAAAAGAAGAAGCAACCAAGCGATTCCTTTTTCCTTGCTCACTACGGCCCCCATGAATAAGTAACCTGAATTATTCCAAGATTTCCATATATCCATAAAGTTTAATACATCATTCATCCAACAATTTCATTACTCTAGTCATCCTCAAAGTCGACCTCTTCACAGCATAACCGATTTGCAAGTATGCCTCAGTCCCACCGGTATAACACATGAACATGCCATCTGATCGTCGATAGTAGCCTACCCCACTTGTCTCAAAGCCACAGAATATAACATCAACTGTCGTGCCCCTTTTTCTCGCAAAAGCGAGCTTCGGCGTGTGACAACTCTTTTAAATAGAATATAGAGTGTTAAAGAGAAGAGTCGCCACCTAACGGTTTTTAAGGTGCGTTAGGGCACCTATTATGCAGATAACTCTGTTTGACTAGTCAATGCCACCAAAGATCGGGTAAGGGCTCAAATTACCTCAAAGAGAAAGTGTTAGGCACTCTTCGAGGTCCACAACTGTGGTTCCCGACCGAACTTAAGGTGGATTATAATTAGGCGAGATGATTAAATACACAAAGAGAATAAAAGGTCAAAGAATTTCATTATAACACAATGAGAATTGGTACAAATCTTAAGGACTACAAGGATACAACTATAACGGTCTATATTATATGACTAAGTGTATAAAGGAAAGGGGGGTCCTAAGTGTTTTAGCCTAAAGGATCACCCCGTGCAACATAAATAATACTTCGCAACTCCTTTAGATAGGAGTTGCTCATATTATTCAGCGGGTACAGACTATCATCTCCTGCTACCCGATTACTATGTTAAAGTTGTTTACTTTGAGAGTTCTAATTCAATTCTAGGTCGCGTCCTATGCGTGCACTACCCGTCCCATGCCTATGATCCATGAGGCTTTAGACCTCTATTTGGGTGGTTCTAGACTTACTTAGGCTGCTCGAAATGATATAATTAGGCGACATTCAAAACAAATAGGACTTCATGTAAAGACAATTAAAGGCCCAAGTTAGCCTCCACACATAACAACAAATGCACGCGGGCAGATTCTATATTATGTATAGGTAGTTTCAGGTTCGAAGTGTCGTTTTAAACCTATAGACAAGATTTCTAAATGACCGCACAGTTTAAGAAAGTCTCATGGCAGTGCTGCTATTCAGATTATCATGATTATAAAATCTATAGACATGATCTCTAAGTGAGTTGTGCAAGGTGGGAGTGATAGCCATTTAAAAACTCAGAATTACCCTCGTTTGATCCTGTTTTGTATGCTTTATAAGTGAGTAGCAGTGTTTATAGCTAGGTTCTAATCGTTGGCAGATTTATCGCTTATTCTTATAGGCATGTTATCTAGGTGAGCAGAGTAATAAGACAACAGAAACAGTTGGTTAATTAATCAATTAAAGCCCTATAGACATGGTATCTAGATGAGGATTAGCAGAGCATAAATTAATATAATCCTATAGGCATGTTATCAAGTAAGTACACTGCAGTTGCAGAAATTGAATGAATAGTTATTGACACTTGATTCCTAAAGGCATGCTATCTAATAGCGCATAGCAGTAATTGGGAACAAGTAAAGTACTTAACTCATGCTTCTGATAGTAAACCAGGTTGAGTGAGTGTGTGATNTTTGAGAGTTCTAATTCAATTCTAGGTCGCGTCCTATGCGTGCACTACCCGTCCCATGCCTATGATCCATGAGGCTTTAGACCTCTATTTGGGTGGTTCTAGACTTACTTAGGCTGCTCGAAATGATATAATTAGGCGACATTCAAAACAAATAGGACTTCATGTAAAGACAATTAAAGGCCCAAGTTAGCCTCCACACATAACAACAAATGCACGCGGGCAGATTCTATATTATGTATAGGTAGTTTCAGGTTCGAAGTGTCGTTTTAAACCTATAGACAAGATTTCTAAATGACCGCACAGTTTAAGAAAGTCTCATGGCAGTGCTGCTATTCAGATTATCATGATTATAAAATCTATAGACATGATCTCTAAGTGAGTTGTGCAAGGTGGGAGTGATAGCCATTTAAAAACTCAGAATTACCCTCGTTTGATCCTGTTTTGTATGCTTTATAAGTGAGTAGCAGTGTTTATAGCTAGGTTCTAATCGTTGGCAGATTTATCGCTTATTCTTATAGGCATGTTATCTAGGTGAGCAGAGTAATAAGACAACAGAAACAGTTGGTTAATTAATCAATTAAAGCCCTATAGACATGGTATCTAGATGAGGATTAGCAGAGCATAAATTAATATAATCCTATAGGCATGTTATCTAGGTGAGCAGAGTAATAAGACAACAGAAACAGTTGGTTAATTAATCAATTAAAGCCCTATAGACATGGTATCTAGATGAGGATTAGCAGAGCATAAATTAATATAATCCTATAGGCATGTTATCAAGTAAGTACACTGCAGTTGCAGAAATTGAATGAATAGTTATTGACACTTGATTCCTAAAGGCATGCTATCTAATAGCGCATAGCAGTAATTGGGAACAAGTAAAGTACTTAACTCATGCTTCTGATAGTAAACCAGGTTGAGTGAGTGTGTGA
The DNA here is from genome assembly GCA_000715115.1 of Nicotiana otophora. Lineage (NCBI taxonomy): Eukaryota > Viridiplantae > Streptophyta > Magnoliopsida > Solanales > Solanaceae > Nicotiana > Nicotiana otophora. Next base: position 128,656 of record AWOL01S0063923.1, read on the forward strand.
TTCCCTATAGGCATGGTTTCTACTAGTGTACAATTCATGAAAACCAAATAACACACACACACATATATATATATATATATATATATATATATCACCTTGGATAGAATAACAAATAGATCACATAGACCATATAGGCATGTTTTCTACCCTTTTATGCAAACATTAGAATATACTTGTTTCCCCAATTTCACTAATACCCCAATTATTTGTTTACAACTTATTACAAACCCAAGAAGGAATGGAAATAAACTTCAGAATAACAATATCTAAATAATTACAGGCCCACACATAGAGCAGGCCCAAAGGAGATAACCCAGGATTGTCTGGGCCTTTAATAGGCTTATTCTTCGCGCCAGCAGCAAACTCAAGCCCAAACTTGACTCGAATATTGGAGTGTACCAATTAAAAACTTATGCATAGACCCATACCAAGCAAAGGTAGAGAATTCACACATTCAATAAGGGAAGATGAACAACTAAATCCAACCACTACTTACTAAATTAGTTAAGAAGAATTCTAAGTCCACACACTCAGCTCTTATAGCTATTAATAGTTATAAATCAAAGGCACACAGATAAGACAACATTAATAGAAAGCACATGAGACATATATGAGGCAAGTCTGTATTCGCAAAATGTTTGAAGCGACTATGTTTAGCAACATGAACTAGCAGGCCATTCCTCATAGAGAGTCAAAATAAATCATGATTCAGAACCAACCTAAAGAACTTCAAAGGTCAATCTAGTATAATCATAGGCAGGTGGCAAGTAGAGCACAAGTTTTACGTGAAGGTTCTAACATGCCAATTCTAATGAGAATAAGGTCACAAACAGCATATAAATATACTGATGGTACAGCTTGGCCAACATCATGAAACTTAACATGATGAGAATAGATCATAGTACAAAGGCTCCACAGAAACTTATGGCATGTGAAAGGACAGATCAGCTATACATTAACATGTCAGTTGACCATGCATAAGAGAGGAAACGGGATATTTATCCTAAAGTTTTAAATAATGCTAAAGATCATAATTACAAATAGCAAGGAAACATGTTTAGTATAGATCTTAAGGCAGTATTATAACATGAGATCTATATAGTTGTGGCCAGTTTGCAAAGAACAGTTGGTTAAACACAAGACTTAACACAAAGGAATTCATTCAAAGTAAAGAGATAGTTTCATAAGAATTTCAGTGTAAGACCCAAAGCAAGCCATAAAGAGGATTCTATAACAAACAATAGGTAGTCATGATAGTCAGATTAAAATAGCACACATATAATAGGCATGTGTTGGAACTCAAAGCTCAAACATGTTCAGATGCTAGGAAAAACACAGAGGTACAGAACTGATTCCGGAGGAAAACAAGAAAACCAACATAGAAGTGCAGGATATAGTGGAGAAGACATATTAGTTCAACACAAACTAAGAACAAGCTGGAATCTATCACATGTGCTGAAAATGCATTTAACTATCAAAGAACATAGCACTACAGGGGAGTATAGAACGATATCATGGCATTATAGTATCAGTGATTCATAACTAGCAAAGGAACTAAATTATGCTCACATAATTTAAATGTCCTTAACACCTAGAACATATATTGATACACACAAGAAAGAAATAGTGTCACGCGCCCAACCTCGGGAAGCGCGATCGGCGCTCAACCGAGTGAACTCGGTCAAGCAAGCCTGTTAAATACTTTCTACCCAACTCACCCATGATAAAGAAAAAAAGACATAATTTCATTAATTAGACAGTGGGAAGTTCATACATATAGTATTAAACAAGTGGAACAAGTGAGACTATTGAACGGGGCGAGTCATGGAGATGGGTCACAACCGGATTTTAGTAAAGGGTCGTTTGGTTTGGGTTGGGGGTTGTTGGGCTAAGGATTTGGGCCAAATGTGGTCCGAAAATGGCTTAAAACTTGGCTATAATTTAAATACACGAAATGTATCAAAACTAAATTGTAGAAAATGATTAATATATGATAAAAATATTATTTATGCAGTCAAATACTTTAAAATAATAGCTTAATATTATAAAAATATAAGGAAAGATATTTTAGCATAAATGATGTAATAAAATACAATTATGCATGAATATAGGCCATTATTGCAAAATTATGTAAATAGCTTAAGAAAACACAAATATGCTTACATAAAATAAAATAAAAAATTTTGAAACATATATGTTGATGCAAATAATAACTTTAGATAATTAAACCATTACATAATAATTTAAGGGATAATTAATAAATAATCAAGTAATTTAAATGCGAAGAAATCAATTTTGAAGCTCTAAAGATGTGGAAAATTATAAAAAATACTTTTATAATTCTTAGTAAATTAGGTATTGATGTAAGAATGACATTTTTAAAGTATATATACTATTTTAAAAATATGAGGGCAAAATTAGGTATCAACAGTGGCCCCTCTTTACCCGGGAATGATAAAAGAGTTGTCGGGTAAAGAAAATGATGACCAATTTTGGCCGAATTGAGCGGCTGTGATGTGTTTTGAAAAATGGGCTAAACCCTGGTTCCTGAGTTGCCTACATATCCCTGATGTTACGGGAATAAGGCCGTGTGTAGTTCTGGATCCAACGGTGAATGAAACCGATAGAGTTGTTGTAAGAGTGGTCGTATGTTTTGAAGAGATTTCTTTGAGTAGGATATTATCGCAAATAACAGATGATTTTCGGTGGAGTCATGAATGCGAATTTGAAACGTTACGGATGTATCACAAGGCAGATATCTGAACGGTCATAGAGTAAAAGGTAGGAAATTACTGGCAGTCGGTTACGTTTGAAGCGATCGAAAGATGTGAAGGTTGTTAACAGAAATCGGAGCGAAGATTGTTCCTATTTGTAGAATGGTTACCTCCCGAATTACCTGCAAAAGTTAAAACACGGTGCATGCGAATATATGTATGGGTTATTGCGATAATTTAAACATGATGCAAATTCCCTTTGGACCATGAAGGTTGTATTTGGACGGTGAGGATGATGTCCTTAGACCATGACGTCCTAGGCCATGAAGTGCATGATAAGGGATTTGCAGGCGATGAAATGGTGTCCTCGGGCTTTGAGGATGGTGCCTCTAGACTATGACACCTTTGAATAATGATATGCAGTATCGAGAGATCCTCATGCCATGGAATGGTATCTCCCTGCTATGAGGAGGATGCCTTCGGACTTATGACGCCTTCGGAAAAATGGTGATATTTCAGCCTATGAGATGCAGAGATATGGCGGTATCGATCGTTTGATAAAAGAAACAGGTAATGCTTGGTTATATGTGAGGACGGGACAAGACAAGGCTTAGTCTTGTATGAGTTGAGGGCAGTGTTTAGCCCAATGCGAAGAAGGGAGACAATGCTTAGTCTCATGCAAGAAAAGGCAATGCTTAGCCTTATGCAGATGGAGACAATGCTTAGTCCCACGCAAGGAAAGGCAGTGCTTAGCCTTATGCAGTGTAGTGGAGACAATATTTAGTCCTATGCAAAGAAAGGCAATGCTTAGCCTTATACAGGAAACAGAGACAACGCTTAGTCTCGCGCGGGGAAAGGCAGTGCTTAGCCTTATGCAAGGAAAGGCAATTCTTAGCCTTATACAAGGAAGAGAGACAGTACTTAGCCTTATGCAAAGAAGGAAGATAGTGCTTAGTCTCATGCAAGGAAAGGCAGTGCTTAGCCTTATGCAATTATAGATGAACCGGTGACTATGACACATTTAGAGACATTGCAACCTCCTTGCTTTAGAATGTTGAGGGTCCTCCTCAAAATTCTGCCCCAGTTTAAATGCATACTTCTGACAATGCTTTTTGGCTGTTCCACGTATGAAGAAGTTGGCTGAACTTGCGATCTTGCCCCAGTTTCTGATCATGGGAAAATGAAGATTTTATTAAGTTGTGACCGAACTCGTAGGGCTACCTACGTATCCCCTCTTAAACGGGAATCATGACAAGCGTAGTTCAGTTACATCAAATGCAGAAGTGTAAACAATCCTAAACATAGTATCTCTTGATTGCGTCTGAGTTGATAGGTTTTGGCCAAATCTCTCTGTCCATTTCTGCAAGTATAAGTACTCCTCCTTTTAGTACTCGATGAACTATGTAGGGACCTTGCCAATTGGGTGAGAACTTCCCCTTGGCTTCATCCTGATGTTGGAAGATCCTCTTTAGCATCAATTGTCGCGGTGCGAATTGCCTTGGTCTGACCTTTTTGTTGAAAGCTCTTGCAATTCTGTTCTGGTAGAGTTGACTGTGACATACCGCATTCATTCTCTGTCCATCAGTGAGAGCTAGTTGCTCGTATCGGCTCTGTACCCATTCTGCATCGCTGAGCTCAGCTTCTTGTATAATTCTTAAAGAAGGGATCTCTACTTCGGCAGTAATAACCTCTTCAGTACCATAAATCAATAAGTAGGGAGTTGCCCCAGTTGATGTGCGAACCGTGGTACGATACCCGAGCAGAGCAAATGGCAGCTTCTCATGCCATTGTTTGTAATTATCTACCATTTTCCTCAGTATCTTCTTGATGTTCTTGTTGGAGGCTTCTACGGCTCCGTTCATTTGCAGTCTGTATGTCGTGGCGTTCCTATGCTTGATCTTGAACGTTTCACACATGGATTTCATCCAATCGTTGTTTAAATTGGCGACATTGTCAGTAATGATTGACTCAATCACTATCCTCATATTGCGTTGTCTCATTGCATGTCACAATCGTAGGTTCATCGGGATAGGTAATAATAATGCTGTAAAGAAAAATGTAAATAATAATTAATACGAAAAGCAGTAATACATTAAAAAAATCTTTAAAACATCAACAAGTGCGGCTTGATGGCTCGAGCAATTATTTCAAAACGAAATACTGAAAAATGTCTCAAATGCTCAAAACTATCTTTTAAAGTAATTCATGCTAATTTTCCAGGCTACCGAGGAACTCGACAGGCCCGGGATAGTGCAGCGGTCCAGTTCTTGAGAAGATGCCAGTATGCACGAACCAACCTTTGGGAATGGGAATAATCAAAAGAAAGAAAAATCAAAAGGTAACCAAGTTAGTAAGGAATATTAAAAGAATGTTTGCGATATTAAAACATATTTCACAAAGTCATGCAATAATTCGCGTCCTAATTTGGGAACCTCATTATGCCCGAGGTAGGCCTAAGAGACATGTAGACTTGGAGAAAATTGATGCCAACATTTGTGTCATTTCATTAATGCCAAAAATATTTACGCAATAATGATCAACACGTTGGCATATGTTTCTCCACGTAATGCTCATAGTATGATAGAGTCCATTGGGATTATGGAAATCCCGTCGGACTTTGGACGAAGTTCATCTTAGCGGGTTGTTATGTTAATAACACTTCAACCCGTACTAGGTTTAGCATGATGCATGTACATTTCAAGTTGGAGTAGGGTTTCTAGAATAGTCTAGACTGGTACTCCCAAGTGGACAACTTGAGAGGGAAAGGCACGGGACCGTCGATTGCACCGCTGATCGACTAGTCTACCGCAAATAATCCTTTCCGATTTAAAAGGCTAATTTTCGAAAGAGCTCGGACACTCATCAAGTGCCGCTGTGATGATAGTTGGCACGAGTGGAGTATGATGTGGAGCATGCTTTATGCAGCAATAATAACACGTTGTCAACTATTTGCATGATATGTAAAAGCAGTAAATAATATAGCAAAGGTAAACATGGAAAGAATATAGAAGAAAGACAAAAGGAAGGAGTTAGTTTAGTTCATAAAAATATATGCGGGAATGTAATAAAGCAGTTAAGGAAGTAGGCATGATATAGCAATTTTGACAAGATAAAAGAGCGGTCATAGCAAGTAAAGGTGAATAGAGGGAAGGGATGTACCTGACATAGCAAATTTAAACAAATAAAGGTGAGTAGGGGAAGGGATGTGCATGTCGTAGCGGATTTAAACAAATAAAGGTGGGTAGGGGAAAGGATGTGCATGTAACAAAGAACGTAATCCACATAAGGCAAGTTAATTATGGTAAGAGCCTAACTATAAATCCCCAGCATAGTCGCTATGCTGTCGCGCCCCTTTTTCTCGCGAAAGCGGGCTTCGGCATATGACAACTCTTTTAAATGGAAGATAGAGTGTTAAAGAGAAGAGTCGCCATCTAACTATTTTTAAGGTGCATTAGGAAACCTATTATGCAGATAACTTTGTTTGACTAGTCAACACCACCAAAGATCAGGTAAGGGCTCAAATTACCTCAAAGAGCACTCTTCGAGGTCCACAACTGTGGGTCCCGGCCGAACATAAGACTATGTGGACTATAATTAGGCGAGATGATTAAATAAACAAAGAGAATAAAAGGTCAAAGCGTTTCATTATAACACAATGAGAATTGGTACAAATCTTAAGGACTACAAGGATACAATTATAACGGTCTATATTAGATGACTACGTGTATAAAGGAAAGGGACTTCCTATGTTTTTTAGCCTAAAAGATCACCCTGTGCAACATAAATAGTACTTCGCAACTCTTTTTAGATAGGAGTTGCTCATATTATTCAGCGGGCACAGACTATCATCTCCTGCTATACGATTATATGTTGAAGTTGTTTACTTAGAGCGTTCTAATTCAATTCTAGGTCGCGTCCTATGCATGCATTACCCTTCCCATACCTATGGTCCATGAGGCTTTGGAACTCTATATGGGTGGTTCTAGACTTACTTAGGCTGCTCAAAATGATAAAACTAGGCGACATTCAAAACAACTAGAACTTCATGTAAAGACAACTAAAGGCCCAAGTTAGCCTCCACACATAACAACAAATGCACGCGGGCAGATTCCATATTATGTATAGGCAGTTTCAGGTTCGAAGTGTCGTTTTAAACCTATAGACAGGTTCGAAGTGTTTTTTTAAACCTATAGACAAGGTTTCTAAGTGAGTTGTCCAAGGTGGGAGTGATAGCCATTTAAAAACTCAGAATTACTCTCGTTTGATCCTGTTGGCATGCTTTATAAGCGAGTAGCTGTGTTTATAGCTAGGTCCTAATAGTTGGTAGATTTATCGCTTATTCCTATAGTCATGTTATCTAGGTGAGCAGAGTAATAAGACAACAGAAACAGTTGATTAATTAATCAATTAAAGCCTTATAGACATGGTATCTAGATGAGGATTAGCAGAGCATAAATTAATATAATCCTATAGGCATGTTATCTAGTAAGTACACTGCAGTTGCACAAATTGAAGGAATAGTTATTGACACTTGATTCCGATAGGCATGATATCTAATAACGCATAGTAGTAGACATGGGAACAAGTAAAGTACTTAACTCATGCTTCTGGTCGTAAAACAGGTTGAGTAAGTGTGTGATTCCCTATAGGCATGATTTCTACTAGTGTACAATTCATGAAAACCAAATAGCATATATAGCATATTGGATAGAATAACAAGTAGATCACATAGACCTTATAGGCACGTTTTCTACCATTTTATGCAAACATTAGAATATACATGTTTCCCAATTTCACTAATACCCCAATTGTTTGTTTACAATTTATTACAAACCCAAGAAGGAATGGAAATAAACTTCAGAATAACAATATCTAAATAATTACAGTCCCCACGCGTAGAGCAGGCCCAAAGATGATAACCCAGGACTTCCTGGGCCTTCAATAGGCTTATTCTTCACGCCAGTAGCAAACTCAAACCCAAACTTGACTCGAATATTGGTGTCTACCAATTACAAACTTATGCATATACCCACACCAAGCAATGGTACAGAATTCACACATTTAATAAGGGCAGATGAACAACTAAATCCAACCACTACTTACTGAATTGGTTAAGAAGAATTCTAAGTTCACACACTCAGCTCTTATAGCTATTAATAGTTATAAACCAAAGGCACACAGATAAGACAACAATAATGGAAAGCACATGAGACATATATGAGGCAAGTTTGTATTTGAGAAATGTTTGAAGCGACAGTGTTTAGCAACATGAACTAGCAGGCCATTCCTCATAGAGTGTCAAAATAAAACATGATTCGGAAGCAACTTAAAGAACTTCAAAGGTCAATCTAGTATAATCATAGGCAGGAGGCAAGTAGAGCACAAGTTTTACGTGAAGGTTCTAACATGCCAATTCTAATAAGAATAAGGTCACAAACAGCATATCAACATATTGATGGTACAACTTGGCCAACATCATAAAACATAACATGATGAGAATATACATTAACATGTCAGTTAACCATGCATAAGAGATGAATCGGGATATTTATCCTAAAGTTTTAGATAATGCTAAAGATCAGAATTACAAATAGCAAGGAAACATGTTTAGTCTAGATCTTAAGGCAGTATTGTAACACGGGATCTATATAGTTATGGCCAGTTTGCAAAGAATAGTTGGTTAAACAAAAGACTCAGCACAAAGGAATTCATTCAAAGCAAAGAGATGGTTTCATATGAGTTTCAGTGTAAGAACCAAAGCAAGGCAATAAGAGGATTCTATAACAAACAATAGGTAGTCATGATAGTCAGATTACAATAGCACACATATAATAGGCATTCGTTGAAACTAAAAGTTCAAACATGTTCAGATTCTAGGAAAAACACATAGGTACAGAACTAATTCCAGAGGAAAATAAAAAAACCAATATAGAAGTGCAAGATATAGTGAAGAACACATATTAGTCCAACACAAACTAAGAACAAGCTGGAATCTATCACATGTGCTGAAAATGCATTCAACTATCAAAGAACATAGCATTACAGGGGAGTATAGAATGATATCATGGCATTATAGTTTCAGAGATTCATAATTAGCAAAAGAACTAAATCATGCTCACAGAATTTAAATGTACGTAACACCTAGAACACACATAGATACATAGAAGAAAAAATAGTTAACATTACAAGAGTTAAAGGCACTAACCAGTAACGAAATTAAACGAGCAAAAGAATAAGGAGTTTAGAATACTGGTAGCAAGAACCCCAGATCTCCGATGCTTCAGAGTTAACAAGAGCCTCGTAAGGGCCTCGAGTAGTGCTTGCACCGGAGGAGGTTGATAATATTATGGCCTTGGCTTTCAGCCGGCCAAAGAGCCAAGTGTTTCAGAGAAGATGAACGGGTGAAGGAAATATATCAAGTGCAATAGCGGTGATATTCGGTCTCTCTAGAGGGGAATTGGGGAGGGGTTTATATAGTGGCAGAAATTGAAAGAACAAACATGAAAAATAATCACTTAAGTGCAAATAAGGAAAGAAAATATCACATGCAAATAAAAATCAGTAAGGGATAGGGAGAGTCTCAAACCTTTATTAGGGTTCAATCGTCTGAAAATCAATCCAGGAGTGCAAATCGCTCTTCGTTGAGTGTATATAGACTGAATAACACCCAAAATCAAAGATTCGAGCCATTCTAGTGTCGTCTCGGAAGTGATACTTGACAAACTAGGGCAAGTACCTAAGTAACACCATAAATAGACGAACAATGATGAGAGAAGATTAATAAGGTAAGTGTATCATAGATGGATTCCATTTCTAAGTTGGAATTAGAGAGGAAATAAGCAGCGACAGCTAGGGTTTCTCAGAGAAGAGAGTGTAGAGAGGATTTAGGGTGGTGGAGATGGGAAATGAGGTTAGGGTTTCTTGGTTGGGTTAATTAAAAAGGGGGAATGAATGAGTGTTGTTGATCTTGAGAGATTAAGAGCCGTGATAAAAAATTGAACGGGGCGGGTCATGGAGATGGGTCATGACCGGGTTTTAGTAAAGGGTCATTTGGTTAGGGCTGGGGGTTGTTGGGCTAAGGATTTGGGCCAAATTTGGTTTGAAATTGGCTTAAAAACTGGGCTATAATTTAAATACACGAAATATATCAAAAATAAATTATAGAAAATGATTAATACATGATAAAAATGTTATTTATGCAGTAAAATACTTAACATAATAGCTTAATATTATAAAAATATAAGGAATGATATTTTAGCACAAATAATATAATAAAATACAATTATTCATAAATATAGGCCATTATTGTAAAATTATGTAAATAACTTAAGAAAATACAAATATGCTTACATAAAATAAAATAAAATATTTTGAAACATATATCTTGATGCAAATAATAACTTTAGATAATTAAACCATTACAGGATAATGTAAGGGATAATTAATAAATAATCAAGCAATTTAAATGCGAAGAAATCAATTTTGAAGCTCTAAAGATGTGGAAAATTATAGAAAATACTTGTATAATTTTTTAAAATTAGGTAATGATGTAATAATGACATTTTGAAAGTGAATATACTATTTTAAAAACATGAGGGCAAAATTGGGTATCAACATCAGCTAACCCACAATACCCTTACTCCATAACAGCCATGATTTTGCACCGTAATTCAACTAGATCCTTCGTAAGATTTTGTATCACTTGTCATAAAATACCTCAGATCATCTGCCAAGTGCATATTCACCCTTGTGACAATCATGCGAACTTTCTCAAGCAATCCAAACTCTAAGTGTAGCACATACATCCCACTCGATAGAAAGTAAACTCTTCATAGAAATATCATAAGGATCACACAACCTCATAACATCCCGCAGGAGATTACCCACCTTCTAAGCCTCAAACTGGCATCTCTCTATGATCTAATCATGGTCACAACCACTATGCAATCACTTAATCTTTCCAAGTCTAAACTCGTCAACAAGACATAAGCATCTACTCCATTCAACAAATGAACAACTGAAAGATCCCTCAACACACTATACAACACATCAAGAGAGAAATCAAGCATCTATTGTCCATTACGCCCCAAGCAAATCCTTCTCGTCACACCCAAACCATCTAAGCATAGCTCTCAGTCACATAATACTCATCATATAGCTATCTCGCAACTCACTGNAACTGGGCTATAATTTAAATACACGAAATATATCAAAAATAAATTATAGAAAATGATTAATACATGATAAAAATGTTATTTATGCAGTAAAATACTTAAAATAATAGCTTAATATTATAAAAATATAAGGAATGATATTTTAGCACAAATAATATAATAAAATACAATTATTCATAAATATAGGCCATTATTGTAAAATTATGTAAATAACTTAAGAAAATACAAATATGCTTACATAAAATAAAATAAAATATTTTGAAACATATATCTTGATGCAAATAATAACTTTAGATAATTAAACCATTACAGGATAATGTAAGGGATAATTAATAAATAATCAAGCAATTTAAATGCGAAGAAATCAATTTTGAAGCTCTAAAGATGTGGAAAATTATAGAAAATACTTGTATAATTTTTTAAAATTAGGTAATGATGTAATAATGACATTTTGAAAGTGAATATACTATTTTAAAAACATGAGGGCAAAATTGGGTATCAACATCAGCTAACCCACAATACCCTTACTCCATAACAGCCATGATTTTGCACCGTAATTCAACTAGATCCTTCGTAAGATTTTGTATCACTTGTCATAAAATACCTCAGATCATCTGCCAAGTGCATATTCACCCTTGTGACAATCATGCGAACTTTCTCAAGCAATCCAAACTCTAAGTGTAGCACATACATCCCACTCGATAGAAAGTAAACTCTTCATAGAAATATCATAAGGATCACACAACCTCATAACATCCCGCAGGAGATTACCCACCTTCTAAGCCTCAAACTGGCATCTCTCTATGATCTAATCATGGTCACAACCACTATGCAATCACTTAATCTTTCCAAGTCTAAACTCGTCAACAAGACATAAGCATCTACTCCATTCAACAAATGAACAACTGAAAGATCCCTCAACACACTATACAACACATCAAGAGAGAAATCAAGCATCTATTGTCCATTACGCCCCAAGCAAATCCTTCTCGTCACACCCAAACCATCTAAGCATAGCTCTCAGTCACATAATACTCATCATATAGCTATCTCGCAACTCACTGAGCCATCAATCCCACTCATAGGGACTCTACCGAATATATAAGTCCAAATTCACATACTCATCCAACTAAAACTACCGAGCCCAAGCTGCAATCTCAACCTGGCCTCAAGTCCTCCAGACTGGCCTACCTCCACAACATAAAAAAATACATCTCACACCTCATCCATGACATCACAAGTTGTTGGTGCACGGCTGATACCGAATGCTTAACATCACATACGAGTGAATGGATGAAACCGAAAATATATGCTTCAAGCTGAAATAAAGTCCACGATAATGAAAGAAAGATGGGAAGTTTCCTAAATGCCATGTAGCCTCTCGAAAATAAGTTTGGACACCATCATACCGATCTAGAAGACTCTACTAGACACTTGCTCATGACTCATAGAACTTATGAACCTAGGGCTCTGATACTAACTTGTCACGACCCAAAACCCATCTTGTCATGATGGCATCTAACCCAACCCGCTAGGTAAGCCAAACAACAGTTACACAATTCTAATGAAAATAGTAAGTAATCAATAAGTTAAATAGCTAAATTTCCATACAATATCCCAAGGTATGGTAGTACAATTCTTGAGCCGCTAAGATTTAGATTTATAAAGCTGGTACAAAAATAAATACAACATCTGATTGGTACATACATAAATAGAGTATGAATCCAAAACTACCAAGAAAAAGTGGTAGCTATATCTGGAAAACAGGTACATCTTCAATGCCAACTCTCGTCATCCATAACAAACTCAACTTCAAGATCTGCACGCAAGGTGAAGAAGTGTAGTATGAGTACAACCCACACCATGTACTCAGCAAGTATGATAACTAACCTCGGCGAGGCAATATTGGCAAGAATTATTAAAGATACTCACTAATAACCTGTTCAATTCCTGAATTTCACAAGTACATAACAATGGTGCCATCTAAGCATATAACATAGATAAAACAACATCGGTGCACAAAGAGATAATGTGCTAAGTCACGAATCGGCTAGCAACCCAGCATATAGAGAAGATATGCATCCAATATCATCAAATCTTCAAACTTGCATATAGAGAAGATATGCATAACGTATCAAATAATCCTTCAACAGTTTCATTTAGAGAAGATATGCGTGAAATAGAAATTAATCCTTCAACAAGTGCATATAGAGAAAATATGCGTGATTAAACAAGTCGAGTCACACGGATTCACCTATAGAGAAGAAATGTACCGTGTCTCATCTTATAAAGTATGGTAGCATATAGGAAAGATAAGCTTAATGGCATGTACACATTTCGGAGCTAGCTTATAGAGAAGATATGCAAAAAAATCATGTATACATCCAAGAAGTTTGCAAATAGAGAAGAGATGCAAAGTTCAACCAATGATCAACTTTACCAAAATTCACATCAACCAGAAACATGTCGGTTTCTCACAACCTGCGTCTACATCATTAAGAGAGAAATATGAGAGGGTGACCCTAGGGGGATGGATCCTTATACACACGCTGAACTGACAACTCATGTGCTACACGGATAATTTATGTGCCAATAATAATAATTGCACGAACAACTCACGTGCCATCATATTTCAGATTCGCACGGACAAACCCACGTGATATCACTCCAGTCCATATCACTCAAAAAGCATACATACAAGAATACATGTACATGAACAATGGATATCAAATTACATGTGCATGGACTGTTATAAGTGACATGCTAAGGTGTATGCATGTGCGAAGTGTACTACCATAGCTCAAATTAGGCAATTTCATATCAAAGATAGCAATTATCATGTTCAATCAGGGGATTAACCTATATGTAACCTCTAACATGATCCAATTAGCTCACAAAGGGGTACAAACATAAGAAACACAATAGCATGATGCTTAGCAACCAATTCAAGGCATATCATGATCTAAGCACTACCCCGAGCATGTATAATACTCGGTGCACACACATGGGCTCAACCTCTCACATGTACGCCACTCGTACCACGTATTTATCACGAATAACTCAGGCATCCAATGCCTCAACCATATTTAGAGAAGATACCTACTTCAGACAAACCAAATCAATACTCTAAAAAAACCCTCCGACGCAAATCGACCTCTGAACGGCTCTAATATAGCCAAAAGCAACGCAAAAACTTCAAATAATGCCATAGGAAACAAACACAAACGTTAAAGGTCGAACCTTTAATCAAATACTCAAAGTCAATAAACAGTTAAACCCGCACCCGCACCCGCACCCGCACCCCGGAACCCGACAAAACTCAAAATTCCAACAACCCATTCGAATACTAATCAAACCATACAAGTTTTAACTAAATCCGACTCTGAATGTTCAAAATCCAATTATTTACTTTTGAAACATTTTTCCAAAACCCCCAATTTCTCTTTTAGATTCACCAATAAAATGCCAAAACCAAAAATATAATCATGAAAAATAATCAAAATCGAGTCAAGAACACATACCCAACCCAAATGGGTGAAAATGGCCTAAATATTGCCCCGATTTGCGCTCCCAATCTCAAAATATGGTAAAAATGAGTTCTATGTCTGAAATAACAACTTATATGCACTGCCCAGTTATATACATCACGATCATGGAATAGCCTTTGCGATCGCGAAGAGCAAAGTACAACTGTACATAAACAAGCCTTCGCGTTGGCAGAATCACCCTCGCGAACACAATGAACAACATCTGCCAAGCTTGCACACCACTGCAAAAGCGACATCTAGACGCGAATGTGAAGCACAAATCGCCTGACTATCACGAACACGAGCAGTTGTCACAAACGTAAGCACAAACTTTCCCAGCTCCAAATTACTCTTCGTGAACGCGTCCTCATCACACGATCGTGAAGAAGACTCTCAGCACCGGAAATATTAGAGGAACCAACAATCAACAAAAAGGGAAGATGGTCCTAAACCACCCAGAAACACACCCCGAGCCCCTCGGAACCCCGTCCGAACATACCAACAAGACCCAAAAAATAGAATGAACCTACTCGAGGCCTCAAATCCCATTAAATAACATCAAAACCACAAATCGCACATCAATTCAAGATTAATGATCTATTTCAAGTTTTCAAATTCCAAACTTATGCCCAACACGCGTAAACAACTCGAAATTACCTCCAATTTTGCACAAAAGTTTCAAATGACATAATAAACCTAGTACAGCTCTCGAAACAAGAATCTGAATCCGATAACATCAAAGCCAACTCCCGATCAAACCTATGAACTTTTGAAACCTTCAAATTGATAACTTTCGCAAAATAAAACCAAAACCGTCTAGAAACATCTAAATATGAATATGGGCGTACACCTATGTCCAAAATTACCATAGGAACCAATTGGAGCCATCAAAATCTGAATCTGAGACTATTTCTACAAAAGTCAAACCTTGGTCAATTCTTCAACTTTAAGCCTCTAAAAATGAAATTTCTCTTCTAAATAAATTATGAACCTCTCAAACATCAAAATTAACCATACACGCAAGTCGTAATATATCATATGAAGCTACTCAAGACCTCACTCCACCGAACGGAAGGCCAACGCTTGTTGGGTAGTTACAAAAAAGGAGATTATCTAATTCCAATAGCAGAGTTTGACAAGAAGACAGATGGACAGACATCTACCGATCCCATGGATATAGATGATTATTCTGATGAGCAAATGGCAGTAATATAGGTAAATACCAAAGAAAGGAATCTTTTATACAACGCTATAAGTGTAGAAGAATATGAAAAGATCTCAAGCTATGATACGGCTAAAGAAATATGGGATAAGCTGGAAGTTACTTATGAAGGGACAAGCAAGGTCAAAGAAACAAGAATAAATCTGTTGATCCATGACTAAAAACTCTTTCAGATGAAAAAACGCGAATCAATTGATGATATATTTGCTCAGTTCAGTAAAATTATTGGAGACCTGAAGGCCTTTGGAAGACCCTACTCAACTAGTGAACATATTCGACAAATCCTAAGTCTGCCTAATGCATGGCAAACAAAAGTAGTCTTGAATCTCAAGATCTAGAAAAATTTATCCTATGATGAACTGCATGAAGATCTCATTGCATTCGAGAAAATTTATCTCAAAAAACGAGGACAGGAGGAAAAGAAGAAAACAACGACATTCAAAACCTCCATTAAAAGAGAAAAAATTGGACAATTGCTACGGTGCCCAAAACTATAAATGGATTGCTGAGAAGATATAGGAACCCAAAAAAGGGAAGAATATCTTCCATAAGAACTAGACAATACAATGAGAAAGATAAGACGATGGGAAATGGTTTGAATGTGGAAAATATGATCATGTGCAAGCTCAATGTCCATATCTCAAAAGAAAAGCCTCCAAAGGATTTCACAAGAACAAATTCTTTGGAAGTTGGAGTGATGAAGATATTAAGAACATAAATAAATTGTTAATCTCTATTTCATGACTATATTGGAAAATAATATGAGCAAGTTTTCAGGTTGTTGGACCAATGAAGATATATCAGACGATGACAGCAAAGAAATAATAGACAATTACAAGATATTCTTGATCTTACCCTAAAAGAGTCTCAAAAACTTCTAAATGAATGGAAGAGACTAAATAAGGGGAAGAAAGACTGGAAACTTAAACTTGAACTTGAATGAGATGACTTCCAAGAACAAGTTCATGAATTGCAAATGCAAATTAATGGCATGCGCAAATCCACCTGTCACAGTTCCATTAAGTCAAACCGGTCGACTTAGAAATCAACTAAAAAAAGACCTATTGGCATTGAATCTACAAGTAATAACACCACTCGTAGATGTAGTACAAATGAAAAATCTACTTCCTTATGTCACTATTGTTGTAGAAATGGTTATAAGTATTCATCATGTAGATTTTTCACTCAAATGTTACGGGGCGGATCTGGAAGCCCAAAAATAGTTCGGATCTCACTAGAACTAACCAAAAGGCACGACGAGCAACAAAAGATTATTCAAAGAAGTCATAAAACTAAATGAAGGAAATGTCAGATTCGATGATGATTAAAAAGGAAAAATCATTGGCACCGGAACAGTCTCATTAAACAATAATTGTGATATCACAGAAGTTTGTATTGTATATGGACTCAACTACAACCTATTGAGCATTAATAAACTATGTGACTCTGGATATGAACTGAAATTCAGAAAAATAGGTTGTGCCATTGAAGATGATTCATGTAAAATCATTTTTCTAGGAAAAAGGTATGGCAACGTCTATATTCTAGACTACATTGAAAACTTACACAATAACATTTGTATAGCATCCATTTCTGATAATCATTGGCTTTGGCATAATAAATATGGCCATGTAAGTATGCACCTGATCGAAAAATTGTCTAGACATGACCAGGTCATTAGCCTCCCCTAACTCAATATTTCTAGGAACTATGTGTGTGAAGCATGTCAACTTGGTAAGCAATTAGAACCTCCTTTAAGCCCAAGGATGTTGTCTCCACATCCAAACCTTTATAGTTATTGCATATGCATTTATTTGGCCCTACTAGAACTGCTAGCATTGGAGGAAAATGATATGCATTTGTTATTGTTGATGATTATTCACCTATATGGGTAATATTTCTAGCTCATAAATATGAAGCTCTAAAGTATTTTGAGATCTATTTCAAAAAGATTGAAAGAGAAAAAACGTATCTCATTTCAACCATACGAAGCGATCATGGCGGAGAATTTGAAAGCAGATCATTTGAAGATTTTTGCAATGAAAAAGGTTACACTCACAACTTCTTATCCCCAACATCACCTCAAAAGAATGGAGTAGTTGAACGTAAAAATCGAACCTTGTAAGACATGGCCAGAACAATGATATTGGAGCATTCTTTGTTAAGTCACTTTTGGGCAGAGGCAGTCCACACGGCATGTCATTTCCTTAATAGATGTCTCATTTGACCTATATTAAAGAAAACTCTTTATGAACTATGGAAAGGTAAAGACCAAACATCGCCTATTTTCATCCCTTTGGAAGCAAATGCTTTATTCATAATAATGGTAAGGACAATCTTGATGTGTTCGATCCAAGAAGTGACGAAGGTATATTTCTTTGCAATTCAAATAACGGTAGATCATTTAGAATTTATAACAAATGTACTCTATGTGTAGAAGAATCAATTCATGCTATCTTTGATGATATTAACCCTGTGGCCGAGAAAGGAATCATTGCAGGTGATAAAGATATTAATCAAGATTTATGAAAAGTCAGTGAAGCTCAGAAATCAAAGGAATCCACTGACAACTGCAATGAGACTTCAAATTTAACAAATGAACTTGTCAACCAACCCGTCAAAACTCAAAATTAGTTGACTACTCATCAAGCTGAAATAATCCCAAATGAATGAAGAAGTGAACCTGAATATCCATATAAGTTTATCATGGTAAATCCAAACGATGGAATGAAAAGTTAGGGATCTCACAAGAAAAAGGCAAATATTGTCCTCATATCTCAGTTAGAGCCAAAGGAAGTTGACAAAGCTTTGATGGGCTCCAGCTGGGTACACGCTGTACAAGAAGAGTTTGATCAGGTTGATAAAAGTCAAGTATGGAAATTGGTATCTAAGCCAGAAAATGATGCAATCATTGAAACCAAATGGGATTTCAGAAATAAATTGAATGAAGACGGAAATATGGTTAGAAACAAAGCCAGATTAGTTGCACAACGCTACTCGCAGCAGTAAGGAGTCGACTATGATGAAACACTTTCCCTGGTTGCTCGGTTAGAATCATTCCTATATTGCTAGCTTATGAATCTTTTAAAGATTTCAAAGTATTTCAAATGGATGTTAAAAGTACTTTTGAAAATGGTTTTATTGATGAGGATGTTTATGTAAAATAACCTCCTAAATTTGAAGACTCACAATTTTATTACCATATGTTTAAGTTGACTAAAGCTCTCTATGGACTAAAGTAAGCTCCTCAAGCATGATATGAGTGGTTGAGTTCCTTTCTAACTGATCATTGGTGAACAAGAGGTAAGATAGATACAACTTTGTTTATGAAGAGATCCTCTGAAGGTACTCTTATTATTCAGATCTATGTGGATGATATTATATTTAGAAGTACTAATCCTGAATTATGCAAGAATTATTTTCAAATCATATGCAAAGTCAGTTCGAGATGAGTATAATAGGAGAACATACATTTTTCCTTGGACTACATATTCATCAATCAGATAAGGGCACATTCGTTTGTCAGACAAAGTACACTAAGGAATTGATTTAAAATTTTGGTATGAAAAAATCTAAAGCACTTGGAACTCCTATGAGCCGATCAACCACTCTTGACAGAGATGAAGGAGGAAAACCAGTGGATAAAACTAAGTATCGAGGAATGATTGTATCACTACTATACTTGACAGCTAGTCGACCGGATATCTTGTTCAGTGTGTGCAAATATGCCAGGTTTTAGTAAGCTCCTAAGGAGTTCCATCAAACTACAGTAAAGAAAATAATATGTTATCTCATTGGGACTACTTCTTATGGACTATGATACCCTCACTCTAACAATTTTAAACTTGAAGGATTTTCAGATGTTGATCTTGCAGGTGATAAAGATAATAGGAAAAGCACTAGTGGGACGTGCCAACTGCTGGGATAATCGTTAATTTCCTGAAATAGCAAGAAACAGGAATCTGTGGCTCTATCCACAACCGAGGAAGAGTACATAGCCATTGGACAGTGGTGTACGCAATTACTCTGGATGACTATGATTTATTTTTTAAGCCTATTCAAATATTCCGTGACAATTTAATGCCATATGTCTTTAAAAAAATCATGTGCATCATTCTACGGCTAAGAATATAGACATCAAGCATCATTTTATTAGAGATCATGTGCTCAAAGGTGATATAGAAATTTTGTTTGTTAGAACTAACGAACAATTAGCGGGCATTTTACCAAACTCTTGCTTGAAGACATATTTTTCTCCTTACGAGACTATCTTAGTATTATTTTGTTTAATTCCATAATTTGGGACCTATGTGTCGATTATTATTATTATTTGTCTGCCATAATTTCTGCTTATTCCCTTAAGTGTGTCAGTAACATTTTTTACGCGCCTCTAGTTTTCCCCTCTTCGTACTCCCTCCCTATTCTATAAAAAGGAAATAATCATCACACCTCTTCACTGAAACCCCTTCCTTTTCTGCACCCAACCGTCATTTCAAACTCATTACCCATTTCTATAAGCAACCTCTTCCAATCACTCTCTCACTCACTTTGGTCTTTTCGACCTCAAACCTTTCTTCATTTCATCAATGGCAAACATTCCCTGAAACCCTACTGCCTCCACTTAAAAGGTACTCTATACAAAGCAAAATCTTCCTCCCAACCACCTGAACCAACCAATGTAGGTTCCGATCATTCAAAAGAATTTTCCTCCTCAAAGGCAGAACTCTCCAATGATGCTCTTATCTCGAATGACAAGACTCTCGGTAAGCTCCCTATGGAAGAAAATCCTTAATTAGTGACTCCTAAGAATCCCAAGGCATATCTCAATAGTTCTCTTGAGTAGTACATAAACTTCTAGGACACTTCAAATAGGGACTTAAACGACAAGGTTGTGGACTTGAACAACATGGAGAGCCTCAATTTCAAGGTAAAAGAACACTTCGAATTTCAAGGATGGAAAATATTTCTTACTCTGCCTCCTCTAAAAGTTTATAAAGCCCTTGTTCGTATGTTATATGCAAATCTTCATTCCCCTAGACCTGCCAAACTAGAATCCTTAGTTCTTGGTAAGCGTATTATTTTAATTGTGCTCTATTTGATTCCATCTTCCAATGTAAGTGCTCTAGATGTTTACTGTTGTTCAAAAACTCCTGGCCAGAAGACTTTGAAATCTCTTTTGACCAAACAAAATGGTGTATAGCTGAGTCACCCGCTGATTCCTTTCAAAGTCAATTAGGACCCAGTATTGTGAATTTTAAAACCCGTGTCCTTGCACACATTGTAGCAACCACTATTCTTCCTCGTACAGGATTCTCGACCTTTTCTCAAAGGGATACTTTTCTAGTCTACTATCTTTTAACCAAACACAAAGTCAAGTTGTTTTCCTAGGTCATAAAGTTTATGATTGAGAGTGTTGATGACTCCACTAGTTTTCCTTATGGCATGGTTATAACCCATCTTCTTTAGGCTCACCACATCTCGCTTTCCAACTCTACCTACCTCACTGTGACCAAATGTTATAACTTTAGGGCCTTTACCAGTATGGGGTATGTTGCCATAGACGATACATGGATGAAGAAGCAAGAAGGTGACGCTAAGGTTATCCCTTTAGGATCCAAAGTTAAAGTCTATGTCACCTAGACTAGTTTTTGTGACCCAAATCTCATGGCAAAAGCTGACTGCCATCAATGAAAAATTGACAATCATCAAAGACTTGCTCGTCTCTACTCAAACAACAGTTGCAGATATTCTTGAAATCTTAAAGGAAACAGGTTTAGATGTCTCCAAGATACGAGTCAAGCTTCAAAGAACAACAGAGAATGCAGTGAAAGCTTTCAAGGAGGCCATGACAGAATTGACGGAATCTCAGTCACTATGAATGATAGCTTTGACTGCATTAAGGAGGCAATTTGCAACACTCTCACATATTTTCTGTGTCACCAATGCATTTTGGATGTTTAAAATAATATTGTTTTCTCCTTTTTGGACTGGGTATCGAGTTATGTGGTTGTAATATTTAGATAATTACTTTTGATTTTGCATGTTTAACTAGACATTATTTACTTGTTTAGTTATTTTCTGCCTGTATTATACTTTTTATTGATGCCAAAAGGGGAGCAGTAAGAATACAGGGCAAAGTTTTTTTTGGTAAAGTTTTTTGATTGCCTAGTTGAGGGGGAGTCGACTACAGCTGAAAGGAAAGAAGAAGTTGTCCAGTTGAGGGGGAGTCGACTACAACTGAAAGGAAATAAGAAATTGTCCAATTGAGGGGGAGTCGACTATAGCTGAAAACAAGTCGACTGACATAACCAGGGAAGTAAACTTTGGTATTTTGTCATCACCAAAAAGGGGGGATTGTTAGATCTAAGTTTCGATGATGAAAAATAATATTGCTCTTATTTGTATGTGTATTCCATAAGAAAATCAAAGGCATTAAGTCATAATGCCTTAAAGACGGCAGACTCAAATCAATCGAAGATCTTGTTTAGTAGAAGATCATCTAAGAAAGAAATCCATACGCTTCAAGGAATGAAAGCCCAAATTTGCAGAAGATCGTTATTCCTGGAAATCTTGTTGGATTGTCAATCAAGCCGTTAAGGAAAGATTATATGTTCGAAGATCTGCTAGTCTACCAAAATTACGTCATTAAAGAAAAGCAATCACTCTCCATGAATCAAGGATGAAACGATGGAAGCTCCACACTTATTCTTGGAAATAATCATCAATCAGGATTTATTCCAAGGATTAATTCCTTTGGGTTTCCAATCTCTCAATATCCGCATCAATCAAGAATCAAAGTTGTCACACCCCGACCTCGGGGAGCAGGACCGGCGCTCAACGGATATATACCAGTCAAGAAAGCCTACTCGATGCCTATTTCCCAACTTTGCCTATGCATGATTTAAGGATAAACGACTAGAGATAATCAATCGAGAGGATAGTATATGTAACACTGAATTTCAATAATTAAAGAAGTTCCATTTAGTAAATGACAAAATAATTACAAATCCTTTGATTTACAAGTGGGAATAAATGACCAAACTAGCATTTTGAAGTTCCCTTCCTACTAACATAACCCGCAGTACGTCTATGAAGCCTCTAAGTAAACATAAGAGTAGTATGAAATTTCTCAGTGACAAGGCCTCGCTTATACCTCAAAATGAAAAACAAGAGTCAATACAACAATAGGCCTCGATATGAAGTAGGGCTCACAAAATTCCGTTGCAATGGAGGGTACAGTCCTATCAAGAATCAACACCACCCATTGAGGTACCATCTGCATCCATTAAAGATGCAGCTTCCCCAGTAAAAGGGAAGTTAGTACATATGGAATAGTACAAGTATGTAAAGCTAAGTACTCTCACACGGAATGGAATGCCAACACAGGAAAAAAGATACATGGAAGTAGTAATAGGAGTTAATAGTATTTAAAATGCCAAGTTAAAAACATTATATAGGGGTACAACATAAGTAAAAACTTCAAATGAGCATTAACGGTTTGGTTAGGAGATCATTAGTTACCGACATAACAATATAAATATATAACCATTATGTGCGCGGTATGGCATCCGATCTCAGCCCGATCGGCTAAGTTGTCTCACCATAATACCGTGTGGATCGATGTGCCTGTGATAGCAACATAATACATCATCCCAATATTGGGGCATAATATCATAAAGGTGCGAAAAAGACTTGTCTCAATCGACTCCTACACCATCATGTGTATTTTTGGGTATAGGTCTTTCAACCTATATCTTCTCGCTTACATAACAATACTCCCAAAAATATTTCATTTAAATCATTTCTTGAAAGTCTTTTTTTTTTCATTGTCCCTTGGGACATACAATACCTCATTATTATCATTTTGGCAAATGGCCATACTTCACATTCATGCTGTCATTTCCTTTCTTACCATGAGTTATCATCAAACATCAAGGGTACTTTAAAACATAGCAGAATCATATTACCAAATCATGAGTATGTAAGAGCTTAAAATAGTTGAAATGTTTTCAAAAGGAGAGCATAGCAATTTCACTTTAAACATGGGTGAATTCATAGATATTCGACAAGTCAATCACAACTGAAATATTCTTCAAATGAGAGCTTAAGAATTGCAATTGGAACAAACTTGAGTACATAGCCATTTGAATAAATTATTCATTGAGGCAATTCAACACAATAGGAATAGGAACTTGGTCAAACCATGATTGGAGTTCATAAGAATTCCTGGAATCTGATTCTATATAAGGAGATTAGCCAACATACCTTAGTTAACATTTTCTTAGGATCCCTACAAATTTACGCTACTCGAAACACTTCAATCTATAGAAAAATAATTAAGTTGAACCATTATTAGAAGGATTTTTATGATATAGGTCTTTTAGGCATTCCGTCAAACACCTAATATGTGAAATCGATTACAAGGTTATATAATGAAAATTCTTTCACCCCGCAACCAATTTCCCAGAAAACAATCAATCTATAATATTCCTACAACACCCAACAACCTACATTGGCACATGCATGCCCAACCATTTACTTCTAACCTACAAGAATCATATCTCCCATTTTTCACACAAACCCAAATTCGGGATTGAGGGCATAAGCTCCAACATATTAAAATCTTACTTAAAATCATTATAAAACTTTGCATGAAATCTTAGGGACGAAATCTTACCCGGTTAGTTGAAGACCTTGTGAGTATCTTCCTTGAATATCTAAGATTGAGCAAGAATTTGAAGAGAAAAGGCTTGGAGCTTCTCCCTCTCTCTCTAAATCTCCCCCCCCCCCCC